>JAQGAK010003618.1:0-14504 GCA_034696945.1 Lipothrix lubbocki
AAAGTGCCGAACGCTCAGGCATAGGCAATGTTATCTATAACGGCACTACTAAAATATCTTACGAGATTAGGGAATTTACCTCTTTTTGCTGCTATTTTAGCAACAACGGTTGAAATATTGCTGAATGTGTATTCCTATAATATATTTAGGACATTCTTAAGCTTCTTTGATAATTCTTTTATAAAGGCATACCTTTATAACGGTCAAATATCTTGGATTTATAAGGTGCCGTTATAGAGAGTCTTCACTATTTTTACAATACACATTTACAAAGATTTTTTGGTTTTGTGATACCCAGATGTCCAATACAAAACTTTTTATCGCGTTTGTCGAAATTTTTCAAAGGACTTGTTTTACCTTTCAACACATGCTATGTCTTACATTTCAAACTATTGAATCAGGCTTCTTGAAAATGAAAAAATGTAGCATTAATAAGCATGTACAAAAAATTTCTAAAATAAAAGTTAAGGTGTCGATGAGGGGAATATTCAGAAAGTCCATCCTGTTCTCTAGTATGTGGCATTACTCATTCGAAGTACAAATACGTACTCTTTATAATAAGCAAATACATCGACACTTAATGCATAAGACGGATAAATGCGTCACAAATGTTCCAGATGGCAATCCAAATAATCTCATGTATGAGTTTACAAGTTTTACTATCGAGTGTTTAGCTATTTCGTATGACAATTCTATGGTTTCGACTACCGATTATGTGAACGATAAAAAAGGTGAGTAGTAATAATTTACAATAGTAATAATTTACGGGTATATTCTTACTGCTATTTACTGCAGATAAGAATATACATATACAGTAAAGACAGTATTACAAAACCTCACACTCGTTCGTCACAACACATTTTTTATTTTTGGTAATTTAAATTGGCTTTAATTGTTCTGTAAATTCAATTTTGGTACATTATTTGTTTGGTTAAAGTTATAGTTTTAATCAAAATATTATTGTCATTAGTGAATTGCGTACTGTGTGAATATATGGAAAATACCATAGCAGCATTAGTAAAACAAAGTTTATTTCTCTCACATTACATGTTTATAACAAAGTTTATCTAAAAACATAAAAACAAAAGAGATGCATTTAAAAAAATATAAATTGCAGTTAAGGAAATTCATCAGCTCTATTACCATTTGCCATCTAACGGCTTCAAAACTTCTACAAAGAAATATCGAGTATAGAATATTAGGGAATTCTTGGAGTATTAAGGAGTATTGGATCGTCAAATTCAGTGAAGGAATAGCAATACAAGAAATTTGTCTATAATATTTGGGAATATTATTGACAATTACAAGTGACTTCACTATTAATCTTCTAAAGCAAATAAAAAATAACAACATGCCGAAAAAACGACGACAGAGCTACGATACTAAAGTACGTAAACAGAGAGAAAAGCGCAGAAAAATTTCTAAATTGAAGAAATCAGCTTCTGGGGCGACTTGTGTCGACAATGACGCACCGCTGGAACACTTGGGTCCGCAATTACAAGATTTTGGGAATGGTAATTAATAAAAAAATATATGTTGTCTAAAAACTAAACCAAGTGTTCTCAGGGAAATTATATTATACGCTATTTATGTGCATATATTCTAAACCAGTCAAACATTGTGAAGTTGGACTTGAAACTTGCACTGCAACATCTACGAGCATGCCTGATAGCCGCCTCACATCTGGAGACAAAGAGAAATTGTCTGATGTACTATCAAAAAATAACACAGCACACGCTAATGTAGTTTTTCCGTGTGAGAACCATGCTAGCCCAAGGATTACTGAAGGTACCCATTTAATAATTATACAAATATATCGTTATTTCAGGTGTGTGTTACTTATATAAACGTTTTGAATAAAATGCATATTTTTGAGTAATTTAATAATAATAATAAATTGTTGCATTCCTTATATGTCAGGATTTCCACCGCCGTCACAGGAGCCGTGTTCGCCAGTAAAAAAATGAACAGAAACCTTGAGCTTCCGGAACTATTTTTTTTATATCACAGTGATAGCAACTATTTGTGGATCATGTAAAATAGCATACAGTCATGTTTATAATAATATGTTTATATTAATATTTTATTACAAGCATAATGTACTTTTATAATACAAAATTTTGTTATATAGTACGGTGTCGGGAGGCAAATACAATAATGGTATCAGTGAAAAGTTTCTTTAATTAAATAAAATAATTTATGTAAAAATCAATGAATTCTATTACTGTGTCGAAATGCAAATAACAGTGTCAGTGAAATAAATTTTCCTTAAATTAAGCAAAGTATTATGGTAGAGATTGTTTAGGAAAGTTTCCCAGTGTAGTGACTATTATCATCAATGAGCCCTGGTAAGATGATCGGTCGATATATGTACGTGCATTTGTAGTGGGGACTCTCAATTCGATTGACTTTTATTACGAGGTAACAGGTAACGGCTGTAGCATGGAAAAATTAATAGAAACCCCGCGAGAGTTCGAAAGAACGAACATACACAAATAATACAAGATCCACCCACTCTTCCACTCACACATTTTCATTTTCAAGCACATGTTTTCAACATTCTAAAGGAAAAAAGAGTTGACCATTAGTTTAAACGCGAGGAAAACAGAAACCGTAATTACAAAAGTTATCATCTCGTGAAAATTATTGGAATTGGAATCACAAGGAGTTAAATCGTAATTAATTTTCAAAAAATTGGCATTGCTGAACTGAATTTGAATGCTCAAGAATCGTCCAAAATGTTGGAGTTCCATAAATGAATTTGGACGACTAAAGTAAATTGTATTCAGTAATTGAATTACGTATTTGTATGAACTTAAATCAGTAATTTATAGATGATCAAAAATTAGTTGACAAAAATGCTTAAGAGAAACTTCAATTGTAACAAATACATAATAAAATTTTTAAAAGAAATAATAATACTTGAATTACAATAAATAACACCATTTATGCTCCAGCATTTGATTACATAATAATTTATTTGGTTTATTTTAAATATTTCTGGAAATAGCTAAAGTGGCATGGAAGGAGCCGACTTTAATCCAGGAGAAAGCTATTCCCCTGATTTTGGAAGGGAAGTGTGTTGTGGCGAGAGCGAGGGCGAGTTTACGCAAAACTGGAGCCTTTGCTGTCCCGATACTTCCAGAGAGTACTGACAATTATGAGTACTGCTCGAGAACAGTACACTTTAGCTGTAGTTCTGGCACCGAGTATCTAACTGTGTCCCCAAAGTTTTACCAGCTTTGTGGAATTATCATCGTCTTACTAAAGGGATATTCAGATCGTAGACATTGCTTCTCATAGTGGTATGAAAGTTCCTAGTGTAACGAGAAGGCTGACATTGTTATTGCAACTCATTCAAGGATACTGTCCCTTCTAAATGAAAATAACATTAGTTTGAAAGATGGAGATGTTAGTTATTTATGAGGCCGATTTAGTATTCTCTTTTGGCTATCATGGGGAGCCGCAGCGACAAAAAAAGGTCACAATAATTATGAAAAACAATGCTGACGGCGTTGAAGATGTCAACGCTGGTGGTGCCCCTGGACATGTAAAGAAGAAGTGTAATAGTAATAAGAATAAAGGTACAATTTTTAAATATCCGTTATGATTATGTATTGTGAATAATTTGTTTTAAAGATGTTTGATTTTATTGTAAATCATTTTATTCAACAATGAATTATGTTTAATTTTTCAATAAGTATTTAAATTTTTATAAACGCTGTCAACTTATATATAACTACTGGAGGAGCTATGAGGTAGGGTGGGGTGGTGAAGCTCAGCAAACAACTCCCTCAACGTTATCAGCATTTGAACTTCACAAAAATAAACCACCAAAGAAAGCAGAATTGTAGAATTTCAAGACCATGCATGCTGATGGTCAGCAGAAAACCAGAAGGTTATCGAAAGAAGAATTAAAAGCTAATGATTTGGTCACTGAGGAAATGTGGAATGAGTACCTCATCGGGATACTCGCAGACATTAGGGACTTTATTAAACCTTTAATGGCCATGATTGACATTGTGGAGGCCGACTAATCCCGACTATTACAAAACTTTAAATTTGAATGCAAGGTTAGACGAAGACTTCTTAAGATCACAAACATTGTGGCCTGAAGTGAGCAAGTTATACGAGTATGTCTACGAAATCTGCTGTATAGCTACGTCTCCCACACTTCCACTAATCGGCAGTGGGTCACAACGTCACAAGCTTGTAAGCAGCAATTTGCAGCCATCATTTTGTGGTATGTTCTATCGCTTGATCTGTTGTCATTATTATAAAAGTTTAGGGATTTACACCATATTCCTGTACTAATAATAAATTGATGAAGATGTTGACATTAATATTATTAAACCAAGAGTACTGATTAGATATTACAAGATATAATATTTATTTTTATCACAATAGCATTCAATACAGCAAAGATAGAAGGAGTACACTTACATATACACACATGATTTACGATAATTTACATATTTTTTTAGTTTTCTAACCTGCTGGATAAATATGATTTTTATAAATGTAATTAATTACTTGAATTATTACATCGAGCCCAAGTACACACGTCCCCGTCCTGACAATCTGTCACGATGGACTAGTCTAGGGCTGGCCTACGTTTGTGTCTGAGTGAAGTGTGAAGAAACGTTAGAATTTCCGTTTGTCGTTAAAGAAGTGGCATTATTAGTAGTATAAGATGTTGGGGTAATCGACCCTGCCAATGTCACACCAACAATTTCTGTTGTTGAATTACTGTTTAGTTACTGTCACTTTCGTCGGAATGCCTTCATTATTAAACGTGTCTTCATCTGAAAAAAATTAATTATTTACAGTATGTTAGGAATTATTCTTGCCAGCAGTTGTGGGATGACTATTGCTATATTTGGAATTATTTCCTCCCGGACTCAGATCAAGTTGATGTTGTTGCGGGATTTGCAACGTCGGACAAGACTTATTGGTCCTGGCGAAGGAATTTCTATTATTGTTACTTAAATGCTTTAAAACATCATTCGTCAAGTCCCACAAGCAAAGGCAAAGTTGGATGTCTTGATGACTCTCACAACAATTTTTACTAGCGCGGAAACTACCGACAACAATGCCATCACACTGCTGCCCCCGCCAGGAGGTAAAACATTATTTAGATTTCCGCCATTGCTGTAACTTCACTGCACACATGTGGTTACTACTACTAATATTATTGCTACTACTTTTATTAGAACCATTCGTTTGTTGTTGATGCTGCGGATTATGATGATGATGCTGACCACAGTCGCAAAGGGAGGAAGATGAATTTAAAAGGGAACAGTTTCCCCTGAAGAAGAACCACAAGCTCCACCACCAACAGTAAATGAAGCGTGAACACCTCAAGATGAATCACATAAATACACACCCGATGACAGACACTCCGCAATATGACGGATACCCTCCACACTATCGACCTCAAAACTGCCGTAGGTTGTTGTAAAGTGGTCGAAGGCCACTGCTGCTACCCACGATCTGCAATTTAAGTACATATATAAGAAGCACAAACAATTCATAAGTACAGATTTTATATTATTTACTACTAACTGCCAATTTTCAAATGCCATTGTAAACATTTTTATGTAATATTTGAGTCAAAATGGTTCATAAAAATTTGAGACCCAATAGATTTCCCTTACTTTTGACCTTGATCTCTAGCAACCACACAGCGCTCCTTGAACCCCAAAACAGTGACTAGATCATCCTCCTCACCCACACAGACATAACTACTGTCTGGAGACCAGCTTATACAGAGTAGGCCACCGAAGTTAGACGGGGTAATCCTATTAGGTCTAAGTTGTCGTACCTGTAATGGGACATTCAATACACAAAACAAAAGTAATGAGGAATGTGTCTCGATAGAAAAACCATGTGGATCACCATTAGCAAAATATTTCAATTACTATTATTATTATTAGCGTTTTAAGCATATAGCTAAACTCATTAATAGGCTACAAAATGGTGCCGTTCCAGAAGAAATTTAATCTTCGGACACAATCGCTTTAAAAAGGAAACTTTACCAAACTGACACATTGCTTGGATTTGATATTCAGTAAAAAGAAATAAAAGCGTCAATGACACCTCTACAAGTTTCAAGTAATTCTTGAAGCTATTTACTATTACTATAGTTTACTAAATGTTACACAATAAAAATTCTACGCACTCACATCCTCATTGTAAAGCTTATTCGTTTTCTTGAAAATAGAATCTACATATTGAATTTGATCGCCGGAGAAGCCAATAAACTAGGAGAGGAAGATTTTTGTGACTGGCGGACATAGCATTGAAATCATGACAAGTTGGATTTGTTGCTTTGAAGCCCCGCTTGTCCATCGGTTTGTTAAGGTCCACGACCTGTATTTTTCCAAATAACTTTTATCAATTTAATATTGTTTAAACATCTTATGCACACTTTTCACATTCTTTTAATCACCATTACCATCACGATCATTAAAAATAAAAAATCCTCACTCACCTTCCGAATTCCCATGAAGAGGTATACAAGTTATTTGCCCATATTAAAGCAGAAGCGGTGGTTGGTGTTCAGGGAGTCAGAATTGTGTTCATCGGAGGAATTCAGGAGTGATCTTGTTGCTGGTGATGAGGAATGACGGCGGTGGGACTGGCGAGACTCTGATCACTGCCGCGGCCGAGACAGTCCGCAGTATTAACACTAATATTATTAGTATTGCTCAGGTCACTCGGGATGGTGACGAAGGAAAGACGGACGGGTGGACTGGTTCAGGTGGCTGATGCCGTATTATTCGTGACGTAGGTCACTGAACGGGAGGTGCGGGAGAAGTTGACGGCTGCTACCCACGATCTGCAATTCAAGTATAGGAATATAAAACAATTCATGAGTGCAGATTTTCCATTATTTAATATTGACTGACAATTTTCTAATGGAATTAGGCACATTTTGCCATATTTAAGTCAAAATAGTTCATCAAAATTTGAAGTCCAACAAATGACACTTACTTGTTTGTGACCTTGACCTCTAGCAACCACACAGCGCTCCTTGAACCCCCAAACAGTGACCAAATCTTTCTCCCCACCCACACAGATATAACTGTCGTCTAGAGACCAGCTTAAACAGAGTAGACCACCGAAGTAAGACCGGGTTAATCCTATTAGGTGTAAGTTGTCGCACTTGTAATTTTAATTCACAAAAGTGATGAGAGGAAATTGTCCCGATGGAAAATCAATAATACTAATATCCCCAGCTGTATAATTCTTGTGCGGTACAACTTTCGTTATCAATGTGTGTACTTTGAGATTACTTGCCCACATTGCATCTCCATCGACTAATTATATGCATGTGTATTGTGTACGTCAGTGTTTTCCACATATTATCATTGATCTAAATACTTGATTATGATTAGACTGAGAAATTGCTTGACCATTTATTAATGAGGTGAGGTCGTTCTGCAGGCAGTGTTTACATATTTTAAAAGGAATTTTTACAAAACTTGCCACATTGTCTGGATACGAATTTTTCATTAAAGAAATAATGCAATAATGGTACATCTACCTGATTTTACTAAAATAATTCGTAAAACTGGTTATTATAATATGTAACATAATAACAGTTCTGCGCACTCACTTCCTCATTATCCTTTACTATATAATCCCTTACTATATAATGGTCTTGATAAAATGGCTCTCTCTCTCACTTTCATACTTTCGCGGCAAGCAGCTCAATGGACGTGCTCTGCTCGCACTTTACCACATAGCTCCAAATTCGTCGTCGTTCTTACAACACAGCAAGAATAGTGTAGTGAGGAGCGACGGGGAAGCGCGAAAGGAGTAGGTATGAGATCGTACACCGGAGGGGGCATGGCTAAATTTTGATTTTATTTACATTTTCATCTCTTTACATAAAATCATGCTGGTGATGACGACACCCGCTAAAATAATTTTTAAACAATTTGAACGACTTTCACATATATCAGAAATTGTATTATAAATGTTTACAGAATTCGCTGAGTTTTTGAATTTAAATATATATCCATTTTTTTATTTTATAATTTTAATACGTGCTATAATTTTAATTTCATTTTGATAACTTTTGATGTAAATTATTAATTTAAAAAATTTTTATAATTTTATTTTGGTTTTAATAATTCTTGGTTTAAATTAATGATTTTAAAATTAATTTAAAAAACTTTATTTAATTTTAATATTTTTTTTAAATCATTATTTTGAAATTAATTTAAATATTTTTAATTAGCAATATTAGTTTTAATTTTATTTTAATAATTTTTACCTTATTTTCAAAAAAGTTTATTTTATTCCAATAATTTTCATGTAATTTTAATTATTTCTATTAAATTTGGATAATTTGCACTTACTTTTATTAACTTTTAATATTTTTTTGAAGTTTAAATTTGAATTTATTGCACGGACATATTTCCCTTTACATTTTCCTGTAGAAGCCCAATTAAACTTTCAATTGTTTTTGAACTTACCCGTCGTTACCATGACCCCATTATTAGGTTTGAGGAGTTATGTGGTAGTGTGTGTTGCACATGTTGCGCTGGGTCGAAATGTTTTAAAACACACCTTTTGTATCTGTAACATCGGCGAAGCCGATGGCTTTTATGCTAGTTTATTTATAAAATGATCGAATTATTCATTATTTCAATGTTAAACAATAGCAATAATTTTGATCGAATTGGCAAGTCTAACATTGGTATGGTATTATCTCCACCCCTTCCGATTTTCTATTTTTTGTTATTTTAAAAATTAAATAATTATTTGTACCTAAAGCTTTGAAGTGAAATCAAGGCAATCAAAACTTTCAGCACATTATGGTCAACTGTTTATAGAAGTCTATAAAATTATTTTTGGTCGAATTTCCATATTAGTTAGAAATTGTTTTTAAATGTTTACCGCAAATGCGTTTGTTAATCATTTTTGTATTGAACCATTTTGTTTAGGATTAAATATCAGCCAACTATTTATTCCAAAACTGACAGCTTTGTTTCCCATATAATGTATTTTAAATAATTTCTTCTATGCCAGTCACCTAAGCCCTTGAAAACTTTTACGATTTTAAAATTTTCACCTCATTGTCTAAAGATTCGTATTTTGGTATACATATTCTATTATAATTGTATATTATACTTAATTATAGAGTTGCTTTTTAGGCAACAATTTTTTACAATTTAAAACGTTTCGCCCCATTGCTTTATATTTTTCACTCATATATTTGTATATTTAGTCTGTTATAGATGCTAAAATACGCCATTAAATTATTATAACTAATTTACTTTTAGTGCTTTTTAATTTAGTAAATGCTCTAAATTAATAGATCGTGAAATTTTAAAACACATGACTTTTGACAAATTCTGGAGACTCTTTTCTATATAATTTATTATTATATTTCTTTCTTATTTAAAATTGCAAAAGAAGTTAAACCTAATGACTCTACGCCTCATACACAATTCATATAATTCAACACATAATAATATTCACATTTAATATATACGACATTCCGCAATTTTTGGGTTTGAAAATTTTGGAAACTCTTCAACGACATTTAGGGTTTCTTTGAATTTTCCAGATTCTTTATGGTTATACATACTATTATTTTTGTGTTTTTGTAAATATTTTCCGTACGAAAGTTAAGCTTTTGGTATTGAAACCGCTTTTATTCTAGATTTGCAATGTTTAGTTGACCAGTAAAACCATTTAGTCAACGATAGGAATATTCTATTTTGACATTCAAATTCTGCCGCGTTTTGAGCAATTCCCAAATCTCAAACCCTCACAAAGTAATTGAGCGAAATATTAGGATTTAGTAATTGAGGGAATGTAGAAATCTTTATATACAATATTTTGGTTTTTTATTAAAATAGGCAGAACTTGGCAAGGCTTTGTTGCTGCTGCATGATTGCATATAAATACGGGGGGAAATTAATAAAATTGCACATGAATTAGGAAATGTTTTCCTGTTTTGAACTGCAACATTAATACATGGTGAGTAAAACATGTCAATAACCTTGTTAGCTTGACGTGTTATTATGATCAATAATTTTCTCTCAAAAATCTCCGCAACGTTTACAGTGTGTATATGAACATATAATTAATGATTTTATTGTTTTGATTGTATTTTTTGTTTACTACGCTTAGGCTTTATCTCAATATAGTAAGAAAAGAATGCTGATATAAATTTTTATAAATATTTTACAACTTATTTACAAATATTTGCACGGGCACAATTTTATTACAATAATCCTGGGAAAAAATTTATACGTTAATTGTTTATACAAAAAGCCACGAAATAAATTTCTGGATCAAAACGAAAAGATAAATTTTACCATAAATTTTTTCAAATGACATGCTTATTATTGTCTACAAATCTCTTTTAGCCAAACATTTATTGACATGTTTGGCTACTTTGGTTTGTTGACATATTTTGCCTAATGTTTGATTTACAAAGTTTTTAAATCCGATTACCACGACTTTAAATGTTGTATGTTTATTTTTTTATGAGCAAGTGCGCGAAGAGCACTTGTTTCCAAGGCGCGGTCGCCAAATCAAGTTATAGGGCAGTTTTGTTTTGCAGTTGTTTGTTTTTGTTTTTTATTTATTAAAATTTGAAAAATTTTCAACCAAGAACCAAGTTATTTGAAAATTTAAATCAGGTGCAGCGATGATCAAGATTGTTACTAAAATCAATTATGTATAGTTTTTTTGCTATTTTACAACATTTTCAAAAACAGATTGTATGATTCTGTTACAATAGCGAAAGTGAGGTAATTTATGAAAAAAATTTATGCGCCAAGATTTGAAAATCATTAAAATACAGCTGCTGTGAAAATATTATTTGATAAAATGTTCAGAGACTGAACCCTACCTTATGCAAGCCAATATTTGTATAATAAAATATCAATACTTACAGTTGGAACCATTTCAAATTTTTTTGGCCCGAAAATGTTTGCAAAATGATTTTCAAATTTGCACGTTTTTCATGCCATTTATTCTGCAAATGCCTTGTTTATGAGCGTTTTATACACCATTTTGCTATTATTTCTTTGTTTTTGAGAATTCCCTTTTTTAGTACCTTGTTATGAGAGTCCAATATAAGAAATTTTGGTCTCCCCCTGAGATTGAAATTTTTAAAACGAAATTTAAGGTTTTGCCTAATTTTGTTAGGTCGTTTATTATATTGCAATTTTTGCAATTTTGTAAATATTTTCCTCCACGCCTTGCGCGCTTTTTCTTATTTAAATCGTTTTTATTCCAGTTTTGTAACGTTACATATCCCCAAAAAATTGTTTTATACAAGAGTGTAGACGATTTTAGGAAACAATTTATGCGCCAAACGTTCAAGCATTTAAATTCTCAGAAAATTATTGTTTAATTCTCTATAGCGCTCAAATTAGAAAATAAGCGTCTCTGAAAATGTTTTTGTTCTCGTGCAAATATTCTAACGCCACGGAAATTTCAAACATTCCACAGTTTTCCAGATCTCCAGCCAATATTTTGAGGTTCATCATTGTACATATAGCACGACGTCTCCATTCCATTAGGATATAGAATCTACCCTGGGATCTCAGCATTATTGCATTAGTTTGAGAATATATTTTATACATAAAGGTTTTATATAATACATGTTAATCAGCTTACATATCGACTATAATATTTTAAAGAAGTAGAGACAATATAAAGCCTCAATGTTATATGCAAAATATTTCCCAATAAAATTTACGACTTACGCTTACCTGTCGCAAGCCATATTTCTATAACAAAATTGTCCATATTGTATTTACTAATGGTTTAAACGTCGAAACTATTTTAAATATAATTGTATACAAAATTTTGATACTGTCTTCGTAAAATTAATTCTGATACCTTTAAAATATTTATAAATTCGTGATTTTAATAAATCAGCATATTATGCAGTACTGCATATGGAAGAACCGTGCTGAAAAGGGATAAAATAAATTATTGTTGATGCCAACGTGGAACTAACTCGAATGTTTTGCAAGTTTAAGTACCAAGAAATTTAAACAATGCTTTTTGATAAGGAAGCCATAAAATCAACATGGCAATTTTATGTGTGCAGAGACTGTGGAATGCTCCGTTCCTAGGACGGACCGAGTTACACAAAGTCACATCAATTAACGTCGCAACAGTTGCCAATAATAAGAGTATTTTGCATTGTAAAATAATTCCAAAGCAAAAATAATTCCTGGTTTAGTTACTGCTTATATGTCGTTACAAAATAAAGATGATGATTCGCCCAATTACTGCAAAATTTACCTCTCAATTTTGAATAAATTTTCAATTTAATTTTACAGTTCAAATAAAAACTAAATTAAATTTTGCCGTTCAATTGAATACCGTTTAATTAAAATATATCGTTCAATTTATTTTCCGTTCAATTTAAATTTACAGTTCGATTTAAATTTACCGTTTAATTTAAATTTTGCGTTTAGTTTAAATTTACCGTTCAATTTAAATTTATTGTTCAATTTAAATTTATTGTTCAAATCCTGTTCAATTTAAGTTTACCCTTCAATTTACCGTTCAATTTGTATTTATCGTTCAATTTGCATTTACTGTTTAATTTGTATTTATCGTTCAATTTATATTTACTGTTCAATGTTTTACAGCTCAATTTAAATTTGCTGTTCAATTTAAATTTACAGTTTAATATAAATTGATCGTTCAATTTGTAGTTACCGTTCGATTTGTATTATTCGTTCAATTTAAATTTACCGTTTAATTTAAATTTACCTTTCACTTTAAATTTACTGTTCCGCTCATAATAAGTTTTCGTGTCTTGCGGTTGAAGAAATAACCAAGTAACTAAGTTGTTAGGATTTTTTAAATTTAAGCAATAATTCATATATTCAAATATTAGGTGTTATTAAAATTTTGATAATTTGATTTTGATACAATCACTTCATGTTTTTATCTCACTTGCTATTTTCCCTGAAGATGGTATTCTGTTAGATACCGAAAGTGCGCGTATAATAAATAATCAAGCTTGTTTAACTGATCCACGTATAAAACCAAGCATGTGTAATCGCCGATTACTTACGATTACAATCGCGACTACAATTACAATTACGTAATTGAATATTCGTAATTGTATTTGTGAAACAGTCATAAATACAATTGTAATCGTGATTGTAATTATAAAACTCCGGCAAATGTAGTTGTAATTGTAATCGTAATTGTAAAACTACAACAAATGTAATTGTAGTCGTAATTGAAAACGTTTAGAAATGTCAATTACAATAAAAATTAATGCTGGCAAAACTATCACCTGGCCAAATTTTGTTATATTATAGCGTTTTGCCATAAAATTAAAATGAAATGGTTTTTTTGTTTGGCACGCGCGTGTATAGTAGTTGTTTTTTAATATAAAACTTGCATTTCTTAAGAGACTGGACGAAGTATAGTCCACCCAGGGGACTGTCACCTCATAACATCACCCTTCTCAAAGTATTCATATTAGCTTATTTAGTTAAAATATGAATAATTAAATTATATATAATAAAATATAAAATGATCGACAATAATTAGGTCATAATTAAAATAATGTAATATAATAAATAAATGTACTATAATTAAATAAAAACACATTTCATGCACTTCAGTTTTTTTAATTCACGTACATACAAGTAAATGTTTCGGTATGCAGAATATATAACCGTAATAATTAGGATAGTAGTGTTCATTTTTGTATTTTTATTTTATTTTAGCTCAGACGTAACTGTTGTTTAATTTTGTTATTTAAATTGCGTTTGTAATTGTTGTCAATGTTTGCTAAAATATTTATCATGTCAATTTTTTTAATTTTGATTATAATAATTACTGAGTCGTTGTTTTGAAAAATAATTGTATTTCTTATGTAGCTATTGCGTGCAGAGTTGTTTATTGTAAGTGTTTTTGATTTGTAAATAATCATAATTGTAATTAGGGAGTGGTAATCAGTATGAAGCAATCGTAATTGTAATTGTGGAGTGGCAATCATTCAAAAAATAATCGTAATTGTAATTGCAGAGTCGTAATCAATTTGAAAATAATCGTAATTGCAATTGTTGTAACGCGATTGATTTAAATAAAATCGTAATTGTAATTGTGGAGTGGCAATCAGTGTAAAAATAATCGTATTTGTGATTGTGGAGTAGCAACCATTTAAAAAATAATCGTAATTGTGATTGTTGGACCGCGATTGATTTCAATAAAATTGTAATTGTAATTTCGGACCATAATTTGTACGATTACATATATGTAATCGTACAAATTATGGTAGCATATATGCATTACGAAGCATATATGCTTGTATAAAACCAATTAGAAAATGGAGCACTATTTGTAAATTTTTACGGGTTGGCTTTGAAAAGGTAATCTTTTTTATATGGTAGAAACTTTACGATTGTGCGTATGAATTTAGTTTATACAAAAAATTATTATATTTATTTTATGTGAGTTCCTCAATATCCCATTCAAAATTGGATGGTAAT
>JAQGAK010003619.1:0-14500 GCA_034696945.1 Lipothrix lubbocki
TTTTTTACTTTTCTCTGTACCAATGAAATACCGAGGACGATCGTCGGGCGGCATTTCTCAATTTAGTATAGAGGATTGTAAGAATTTACCTTGTCGGACGAAGAAATCATCCCACATTCTCTAGCTACACTCAGTGCGGTCAACATGTTGTCCCCGGTGACCATGACAGAACGGATAGAAGCAGCATTTAATTCCTTGATGGCTGGCATCGTAGCGGGTTTCAGACTGTTCTGCATGACTAAGAATCCGCAAAAGATCATGTCCTTCTCCACTTCTTCCCTTTCGACACGGTGGACTTCGTGCCATTTGAGGTTAACTTGCTTGTAGGCTAAAGCTAACACTCGGTACCCTTTCAGTGTAAAAGAGTCTAAGACACGATCGAAACTGTCTGGAAATTGATTCGTACATAATGGTCTCAACCTTTCCGGAGCACCTTTGCAGTACAGAGTCATCGTGGAGTCCAAAGGTCTGATAGACAAATAAAGAATCCCATTCATTATCTAGATTTGTTGACTGGTTATAGACTTCTGATATACCATGAATTAAGAATGAGAAGGAATCAAAGGAACAACTTACTGTACAACGACAGACATTCTCTGAAGCTGAGGAGTGAATTCAAACTCCCTGAGTATTCCCAATTCAATGTCAGATTTTTTCACTACGTTTGGCATGAGCATGTCGAATTTACGTGTGTCCGCTTTATTCATCAAGGGTTCTTCTAATTCCTGGATAAAATTAAAAACATTAGATTATTACTCACCCAGTTATTTTTACCCTATAACACATAATTAAAACTTGGTATTCACGTCCATACCCATCCAGTGGAAGTAAACATCTTCACATCCAAAGGATCCCCAATAAGTTGACCATTGATGTAAGTCAAACTATGACAAGAAGCACAGCATCTCACAAACTGTGAATTGTTTGACTCCGAAGGCATATCTGTGACAGGCTCTGAAAAATCTGACATGTGTTCCTCAAATGGAACCACACACCAAAAGTCGAGCCCGTCTTCTGTTAAAGTTCCCGTCTTGTCAAACGCTACCAAAGATACTTTCCCGCAAAAGTTCTAAAAGTAAAATTTAGTTACATTAATAATTTGAAAACATCATTCCCAACAAATAGCACTCCAATTTGTAATATGTCCATGTCTAGAGGACATAAAATAACATTGAATTATTACAATTCTGGGAGGTGAGATGCAAAATATCTGTTTTTTCTTCAAACGGGCCTGGGCGTAAAACGTTCCAACTGTCATGGCTGCTGGTAAAGCCGGTGGAACAACAATGGTTATGATGTCTAGGACACGGACTAATGCTGTCGTCCAATGAGTCTGCAAGATTATAATTTGCGAATATATTACATAACGGTTATCAAAGTCAAACATGGTGAAGGCGTAACCGCATATTGTATGTAATATGTATAGCTTTACCTGTCGTTGTATGTACAAGTAAATACAGTAGGACATGCCAATAGCTGCTAAGCAAAACAGCATAGCCACAAATTTCATAGCATCAACATAGAACTGAAAACCCAGTTCCTTGGGAAAAATAATAGAACGAATGAGTTGACCCTTTAGAGTGCAATATCCTGTTTTGACGATGACACAAGCCACCTAAGAAAATAAAATGCATCTTGACATGAGTACAGCTTAGAACGGAAATACTGAATGTAAAGTTTAATCATTTAAACTCTATTGAAATAACCTTGTTCCCAGCATAGAAACGAGTTTGTATCACGCTAGTCCCGTTGAAAACAGTGTGACGTTTATGCGCTTCGCCATTATAAATTTCGTTGCTTGGTTGCAAAGCTGACTTAGTTACCGGGACGCTTTCTCCGGTTAACATGCTTTCGTTCACAATGCATGACCCTTGTATCACTACGGCATCTGCAGGCATTACGATTCCTTCGGGTGGAATGAGTATTACATCACCCGGAACTAAATCCTTGCAATTGATCTCTTCTTCCTCTGTTCGTAAAAGTCACAAATATTTCATTATTCCAACTCATATAAAGGTTCGGAACAACCATTGCATTTTAAACAAATATTTATACAATATTGCAGCCTTAAAAATATTTTACGTGCCTCCATCCCAGCGACGAACAGTAACAAGAAAGTCTGAAGTTCCTTGGGCCATGTCTCTAAGCATCTCACTCTGCCTTCGAGTCTCAATTAATGAAGCGATAATGGATATCGCCGAAATCACAACAACGCAAGTCGCATAATAGTAATATTCGTCACAAGACCATAGAACGACACTTAAAACTTGGAAGCAGTAAAAGGGATTCAGCACCTGCAAAAGATGACATGGAAACTCTGTTTTTGTACCGCTGTCAAATATAAATAGTCTATGTAATAATAGATTATAACCCGCATCATATAACATTTTATTATACATATTGAAAAATAAAGACATACTTCTTCAAAAAGAAGCTTCATATAGCTGGGTACTTCTACATCGATGACATTAGCACCATAAATTTCTTTTCTGCAAATAAAAAATACGTCAAATTAGGGTACGGCAGTTAAAGATAATGTATGTATATTAAGATAATATGACAGTATTTTTCCTTGTTCGTATAAAAAATGTGTCGTCTATAATAAGCAAAATCGCAGTAGCATATGTCATTCAAGACAAGGAATGAATACATGTAGTGTGTATTTGGATTCACTATAGTTTCACTATATACACAATTAACAAGTTTTTACTGTTGGCAAATACTAAATACATATAGGATTTGACGAAAATTACATCGCAAATGACTTACAACTGTTGTCGTCGAGTGTGAGAAAGTCCACGAAATTTTTCCGACAGATATCTGAGGTCAACATTTTCTAATCCATCAATCTTTTTAAATTTCGACTGTCGATTGTCCCATGCAAATTTTTCATAGCGGAACTTAAAATACCGTAGGGTGGAAACATTATGCAAGGAGCTGCATAAGTGCGAAGAAGAGTCGTAAGGATATTCATTAGGGCAGTTATTCACAGAAAAGTCGTCCGGCAAATTTTCTATTCTGTCTTCCAAGACTTGAGATATAAAATAACTTTTCGTCTCATCCTGGAAGCATTATATAATAAAAATACACACATGATGATATAATAATAAAATACAGGAGCTGACAGGAAGCCTCGCACTTTTATTATGAGAACATACTATCAAATTTGGCCCATTTCATCATTACCACACGTACCTTGATCAATATCACAGTTGCATTCTTCAACGGTGCTCTGCCACATAATAATCGAAGTTTGTACTTCTTGAACCATTTACCCAAAAGTAATGGCAGTCCTAGGAATAAGATCGTCAATAGATAGTAAAGAAACAAATTCAGCTTCTTATATCTGTATCCATACAACGTTGCCTCCGCTTCCGGAAGAGACTGACGGTAGATATTGACGCCATATCGTTCTGAGGAACCCCGACGAAGAGCCGGCATAATCCTCCAGAGAACTGAAAGGATTCTAGATGCAGACAAAATATTATATTAACAAAATGATTGGAAAATTCACCTAAATTCCCATTTTACGTATAATTTTTTTCATGTATGTATGCTTTGTGTGTATCATAGACAACAATAACAACAGTGGCTACACAATTGTCGGAAACAAACTATCGTCGAAATTGACAGATTTGATAAAAATAGCCTGCCTGGTATTCTGAAGACTCCTTAAGCAACTTCTCCGCCATACACCGCGCTTAAAACTAACACGCCAGTTCATGGTAACAATTTCCCCTCAACGATTTGATAAATAAAGCACTCAACAAGATAGGAATTACAAAAGGAAATAATATTTTGAAATAATAATATTATTACATATACGCAAGTATGCGTCAAGTTTCAACCTTCACTGAAATCATCACTGCTTTTGTCTTGTATTGGGATAACTATATAGTCATTATCTAATAATAAATAAAATTTTACAAGGCTACAAGGGAACATGAATCTCAACAACATCCATAAAGTCAATATGGTACAATGAATAAACATTGTACTAATTTATCAAGCGTTCCATCATAAATGTTCTAACTTGACCCCTTTACACGTGCGAATGCTCTTCTATCGTTAGTATCAACAATGCCAGGATTTCAGTTCACACATAATCATATTATATTTCTATCTCATCTACGGGCACGTATACTTTACGCTGACACAACAAAGTCTTAAATTTATCCACTCATCGTAAAACTGGACTTTATATATGTAGCTGACACAAATACGTGACGATCTGACAATAATCTCCGTGTGATTTCTTGATTTTGTACGCCTACACTGATCAATTAATAAACAAGATTTAATATAAACACTACTTAAATTACGTGTGGATAGCAAAGATAGTGTAGTTACTGAATACTACACGATACAAAAATATTTTAAATCTATGAATCGATCACAATATACTTTGTACACACATAAAATCACAGGCACAATAAATTTGAATTTAGATTTATTCCTACACATTTCTAGTTACTTCCCTATAGCTGGATACCTCACAATCTGGGCAAACATTATTTTTTACGCAAAACTACTTATCTCCAAAGTAGTATAGGTAGTGCAGCTAAATAGAACTGAGTTTAAATATTGTCACTATAACCTGCAACCTCTCCACATAGATAATAATGTAGTAAGCTTTACTGTCATATAAGTTTGACAATAAGCTTTAAAATAGCTTCACTTATAGTTAAGCTTAGATTTAACTTCCCTCTCATGACAACCTGCTCATTACTAACATAAATGACCTGCAACAACATTGTAATATTACAAACCTCGCAAATCACAGTCATGAACGTGAGCATAATACTGTAATAAGTACATTGCGGTGAAGCTGACTACTTCCACACAAACCTTACGAAGTTATACGGAAGGGAGGTATACATAATTAACCATCTCTACCTTGACAAAGTATTTTGAATTTAAATTACTATTATAGTAAAGTAAAAATAGAAATTACTAACATACTAACACGCTTACTATTTATTTATAGGAAACCCGTAGCCGACATGTTGTAGAATAGGACAGGAAGTTAAACAAACGTTGAGGAGAGCATAACCGTTACACGCCATGTTTATTTGTTTTGTGCAGTTTTTAAAAGTGCGATGCATGCGAGATGCAACTATACGGAGTGTTTGTGTATTCCTTGTTGCGAATAAATCTTCCCAGATTTCATTATTAAATTTTATCTGATTTTCAGTGTGATTGTTATCCAGTCGCTTAAACTTCATGAAAAAGTTTTTTCTTAAATAAGAAAGCATTAAATTATTATAAAATGCTTTAGATTAATGTAAGAAAGTATAAAATTCGTATAAAAATGCTTTAGATTAGGGTAAGAAAGTATTAAATTAATATAAGAAAGCATTATACAGATATTAATGTAAGAAAGTAATGTGTCTAAAATCTATTCTATATTTCTCTTAAATGATAACTGCTGTATCTACTATTAACTTCAGAAGTTAATACAATCCTGATCAGATTCTTGATTAAAACGAGAAACATACCGTGTGATCGCAATCGTCGGATTGGTGGAGTCTAGGAAACTTGTAAACATGGAATAACTAAATATATAACGAAGTTTAACAGAAGATACTCCTTTGACGTTAGCAACCTCAACCTCTTGGAAGTAAATTCATGAGCTTACGCAGATGGCTTACTACTTATAGTTTATAGCAAATATTATGTAACCAGAAAATCAAATGTTGCTATTGTTTTTAAATTAATTAGCTATTCCAAGGTTAAATCCAGCTCAGAATACTGCGGATTTACTCGCTCAGTACAGGTTTGTATTTTAAGTCGTATATTATAAGATAGTCAATCTGATTAAGAGCCACTGGTTATATTTGCATTACAATGACCTAATGTGACCTAAAACACTTTCACCGAAATTCCAGTGTCAAATCTTACGTTGCCACTCTGTCAAAAATTATGCTGGGCATTTACAAGTAAAATAATAGTATTCTGATTGTAGAAAAATGTAGGTTCTCTTATTTAATATAAAATTATTATTAGTTATTTTTCACACAGAATATTCGTGTGACAATAATTTACATTATTAAACTACGGAGGAGAGTCTGAATAAGTCTAAATAATAATAAAATTAATAATGTACTAAACTATAAAATTGACGAGAAAGATTAAAATCTACACTATATATCTGCACTCCTCCGTAGTCCTATAAGTTACTGATCGTCCAGCCAATAATTATTATTATCTCAAGAAGGGAATTTTTCTTATACAATATTGACATTAGATACTGTGGAAATTTTACAAGTTTTTGGTTCAGAAACTCGTGAAGATACAGAAAATATTCCGTGGGAGACTAATAGGCAGTACAAATGATGGTATTTTATATACTATGTGTTTATACAAATATGTATTTAATAAACACTCCGTTATTTTCCTTATATGACAAATCAATTTCTGTGAAATGATAGAATCATGATGACATTCTGAGCAAAAACGATTTGAAGTTGGTATTATTTATTTTACACCCATTCTTCATTTCATATCATATTCAGTTTATAATATTTGTCTTTTGGTTAAAAAGGATTTACAATTACAATATAGAACTGGAATGTTTCAATCACAACTTAATACTTTGCCCTTAGAATTTTACGTAACAGAAATATTGTCAACAAATTCGACACATGTATGCAATATTGTATACACTCCGTACACAATAGTAATTTTATTCTAACAGACCTCACTAAATAGACGTAAAAATAATTTATCACTATAAAAATTTCGGGTTATAAATAGAATACAATTTTCTAAACTGTAAATTATTGTCATATGGAAAATTCTTACACAAAACTAATAAGTCTGGATACACTCGTCATAGTCTACAAAATATGAAATAATATGAACATGACATGGAAAAATATTTTATTCGAAGAATTAGTAGCAACAAACACAATTATATCTTTTTGTTGTAATTAAATTGCTTATATATTATATAATATTTATACTATTACTATTTTTATTATTATAGATTTACACTTACGTTTTAATTTATAGAATCCAGGATCTTTTTGAGGTATAAGGAAGCTTTCTGACTTGGTTAAAGTATATTTAGCAACAACACACTAATTCACATTTTCTTGACAAATATTTAAACTTATTTTCAACCGAGATAATATAACATTCAGCAGATGACTACTAATAATTTTATATAAAGATATAAATATTATACTTAAAAAGAGGAATGGATTCCAGCAGCTTTCTCTCTAATAAACACTAAATATAAGCTGGAATGTTCATGATTTCTGCTCATGAATCACTCGTAAAAGTTAATGATTGCAGTAGGTCTTGAAATTAACCTAAATTAAATGTATTTACTAAGTAGTATCCAGAGCACGAGGAGCTTCAATAAAATCTGGCCAAATAGCTGATGGCTTAAAAAAAACAAGAAGACTAACATTGTCTCAGTTTGACACTGATCACAAGTGATAGGGAATATATATAAGGATGTTCATATGAAACCACAGAGAAAATATACAGAAACCAGAAACTACTACTAAAGTATATATAATCAGCAGTATTTAATCAGTCCAGCTAAATATCACAGGCTTATACTCTCAATCACAGATAGGAGATTAATAAAGTCATTGCCACAAATGCACTATTATATGGGAATAAGTCTTTACGAGATTCAAGTCAATGTACAAGTCTATATATCGTATATGGAATAACTTGGAGGATATTTATAAACGGCATATATTTATATACGTTATATATTTAAACTTATAGTTAAGTTAAATACAATTAGTTAGTTACATAGAAAAATTTGAATGCCACAATAATGTACATACATATATGTATGTGGGGAGAAGGACGTGTGACAAAAATTTACATAGAAGACTATTCTTGTTTTTCTCTATATATTTATATAATAAGAGTTATATAAAGGACTGGATTAATAGTAGAACATTTGAGCATAGCTATATATATACAAATACAATGTACAAAATGCAATAATAATAACTGCTGCTAGATATATCAACTTTCGCCAAAACCTTCAACTTTCAGTGTTTCAATCCTATGTATACACCTTAAGTATTATTATATTGAGAAAATAAAAAATCAACTTGTATATTTACTATTAATGCTGTATATAGTACTATATGTGTGGATAGTAAAAACGTGTGTCTCAATAAATTTATAGTTACAGTGAGGTTAATTTGATATAGACAGCACTTATTAGACCTCTCAGGTGTTTAGAGTTCTCAGGTGTTACCATACGGACTTGAGTATTGTGGATAATGTTGTATGTTGTATGTATAGTCATGGAAGTGGCAAGCTTCAATAGGAATAGCGCTTCTTATTCCCCATCATCATCATAAGTATAATACTGGTTGCTATAAGTATAAGTTTAATAAACCGTTTACTACTCCGTTCACCCTTCTATACCTCAAGTAAAGTAAAAGGGTTAATATCAGCAGTGTTGCAGAAGAGACATCTCCACATGACTTGAGGCAGAAGTAAATCCTTTAGCGCTGCTGACTGGTGCCTTCCAAGCTGTGTATATAGGGAAAAGGAAACATTACATATTATATTCAAGATTTAGTTAACTCTTTGAACACATGCACGTTAAAATAGCGTTTTATTGCAGAAGACTATAAAACTATACTACTACATCATCGATCACTATTAAATTATAATATGTCGTAGAACTCTTTAAAATAATTATATTGCTATAGAATATTATTCTATGCCAAAGAGTATTAAAATTTCTATATGTACATTATGTGGAAGAAATAATAAGTAATATTTCTACGTTATAAAATTCATATAATAAAAGTACATTTTTTATTACATTTAATTTACGCATTAAATCCTCATATAATTTCCAACGTATTACAGAGCTTCAAAGTTATTTTTTACTTTATTAAATAGAGCTGTTATCTCGTCGAATTACAAGAATTTTCAAAACATATTGTGAATGTCCAAAAAACTTAAAACTTGTAGGTACTACAATTTTGCAGTCATTAGTAGCCAAATATTCAAACACTATTAAAAATGTAAAAAGCCCAATTAATTAAATAAACCTATAAATTCTAAATATTGTCAATAGAAGATAAATATACACAAAAATATTGACATGCACTTATGGACTATTAATTTAATTAGTGAAGTGTGCAAAACTCACGTGAGAGAAGTTACTATTTCAGTAAATAGTAATTCCATCTATCCTTCTGGTCCTAAAAATGTCTAATATTAATTTCTAATCAGTGGAATAAGTTCATGTGTACTTCAATTTTGTATTATGCACCCAGAAATGAACCCATACAGAAACCCTCCAAACCAAACTTTATCGTTTTTAGCAACCTTCAGTGATTTGACTCTCCGTCCCTTATATTGGAGTGCGCCTGTGCTCCTATTTGTACACTGAAAAAACATGAAAAATACACTTGATACCACACCTACACGCTTTTCTAGGCTCACTCTCAGTCAATTGTCCTTTGCTGCTTTGCTTGGTATAAAGAAAAATCTTTGGTGCTCTGGTATACAACTTTCCCATCATAAAATACAGTTTCAAAAATCTCATTTCAATGCAAGTACTACATGGCAAATGGCAATTATATCAAGCACAATCTTATTACCTTTTTTGGAGCGCATAAGGAATCAATTCAAGTGATGAATCACTTTGTTTGTAAATTGCCGGCGATAATATTATACTTTGAATGAGCGATAAAATACCTCAGACTGAAAACTTATTGCTGACATGAAATAAAGCAATAATATTGTTTACTAATAAGTATATTTTTCAAAAGAAAAATCAAACAGCATCCGAAACAGATTCATATGATAATGCACACACCCTGACCGCTCTAATTTTAGTTGGCAAAAAGTAATATAGAGTAAGTTTCTATTTCCATGCAGCAAGAGATTAGCGAGTCTCTTTGGTTTAAATTGAGAGGAGTAAATCATTGCTATGTATATTTGCATAAATTATTACTGACTTTTACTATTCAAGTGCACGCGAATATCATATAATACGCAGGGATTGGCGGTGCAAATACATAATATCCAAAGCCGAAACATCTATGATTTTCACTTAAATAAACTTTTTATAATCTAATTCAAAAAAGTATATGTAGTCAGTTCAAAGCTATAAAGTAAACTATTACAGTAGTTCCGTCTTTTCTGTTCTAATTGCGTACAACGTACGGGCTGTTGAACACAATTACTCTCTGGATAGTTTAGCTATTTAGGTTTACATTAGTCATGTTAAGTGCCCATGGAATAAATTTGCTATGTTTATTGCATTTGTAAAGTTTATATTTGCAACTTTGCATTTTCAATGTTTAGTTTTGTATACTGCGTATATACTTATATATTCACAAATTTCCAATGCTTATAGTGCAGGTTTACAAATTTTCAGTATTTAGTACAGGTTTGCAAGTGTGCAATCTTTGGTGCACAGGTTTGGATATGGAGCAGTTAGTGCATATCTGCAAATTGCTTACATGTTTTATATGAAGGTTTGTAGTTTGTATTCTTAATGTCATGGTTTTGCAATGTTTGCTTTTAGTGCAGCTTTGGATGTGAAAGTATCAATGTTTAGTGCAAGGGTTCGTACATTTTCAATGTTCAGCTGCAGGTTTTTGCAAATTTGAAAATCCAGCTTCCAGCAAAGCACTTCACGCGTCCTCATGCATTCTTATTTCGTATAGGAGGCCAGTGACTACAGTTTATTTATATACTACATAAGTAAATTCGCACTGCAGTGGACTTTATTTTAAGAAAATTAATTTAACCTTGCAGCACAGTAAATAGCTTGTTTTTAGCAAATTACTCATAAGCTAGGTATGTATGGAGCAGACAGAATGCGTGTATAGAATGACGTCTACGCTAAAGTCGCATCCATTAAAAGTCCCTGCTGTCATCCAAATATGCATTCTCTTAAAAGCCAGCAGAAAGCTAAATGAAAACAACCACGTATTTTTATCACACTTATACATTTCTATTACCAAATGTCATTAAAAACGCTACGACCTACGACCAATTACCACCAACATACATTTCTACAATTTAAATACACTTCTATACAACAAAAATGCTCTTTTCTGTAGATTATTATAATGTCAAAAATACATTTCTACACTCAGAAACAGAATTCACTTCTAACGTCAAAACACATTTCTATAGCAAAAATACACAACTAACATCGAAATATTCTTCTAACATGTATTCTTCTAACTAATGTATTTCCATCCTCCAAAAGGATGTTCCAAACATCCCTAATGTCTGGAGATCCCTACATAAATGCTCTTTCCACAAAAATTTGTAGACTTCTGGACTTCAAAATCAGCTATGTACTAAGAAAGTACATATTCTAGTTGTTACTCACGTTAAAAATTCTGTCGCACCACCATCATCACCAGAGTAAAAATGCCATGGTGTATTCAATAGCTGCCGTCATATATACATATAATTCTACGGTGTCCTTTCCCGATCCCGACGGATGACGGCATAATAAGGATAAACCTCTTTTTGAATGAACATAATAAAGGTGGTGCATAATATTCTTACAGCTATATAAATTTTTATTGTACATATAAGAAAGCCAGCAGGAAAGGAAAGGAAGGAGTTCACATTCACAAACTGTTTTTCTGTCCTTTTAGTAGTCCTTTATATTTATGCGTTATATTCATATGCATACCGAAACTCTCAATGTCTCAAAGAATCTCAAAGGAAAAATGCTTTTATACACGCACTATACATATTATGGCTTTAGCATTATGTTGGCTGCTTATAATATTAATGCTTCTCCTTACGTATGTATTTATATGAGGACTTTGTGATTTTGTGGCTCTCATTCTCCTTTGGTTTTGGTTTTGCCCTATACATGCTTTACATATTCGTCTTCATTATGTATACAAAATACATACTATAATATATACGCTCCTATTTTTACAGTTTTTTCTCATCCTTTCAAGCCCTTCCCATATGCCTTACATATACAGTAAAGGATCTTATCATCTTATTAGAAATACAGCCGGAGGAAGATCTAAAAGTACCGATTTCTGTGGTGAAGCAATATGAATTAGTACTTTGGGATCTTCAACCGACCATGTTGAAAGGTAAAGGTCTGGAAGCCAAGTACCTGTTTCTGGAGTGAAGGGATAGAAATGGGTACTTTAACGTTTTTCACCGACGATACTGAAAGATCTTAAAGTACCAATATTTCTGTATCTTCAACACAGACATTGGTTTTGAAGATCTTCAACCTTCAATATTGACATAGCTTTTAAATACTTAAAGTGTCAATTTTAGGGTTGGCGGGATGCCTTGAAGTACCCACTTCTGTGGCGAAGCAATATAAATTGGTACTTTATGATCTTCAACAGATGATATATTGAAAGTTTGAAAGGCCTTGAATTGAAGCCTTAAAGTATCACATTTTGGGGTGAAGAGATATATAGAAATTGGCACTTTAAGAGCTTCAGCTTCAACTCATAGTATGTTACTGAAGTCATTACCCATTTTTTCTGCGTTGAAGACATAGAAATTGGTGTTTTAGCATCTTCAACCGACTTTGTAGAAACGTTTTAAAGTACCCAGTTCTGCATTGAAGGTACAGAAATTGGTACTTTAGCGTCTTCAATTAGCTGGGTGGGAGATCTTAAAGTACTCATTTCTATGTTGCAAGTATACAAATTGACACTTTAAGGTCTGCAAATAGCTCCAGTGGAAGATCTTACAGTATACCAATGTCTATGTTGAAGGTATAGAAATTGTTAATTTAGCGTCTTTAAATAGCTTACGTGAAGTAAAGTACTAAGTTCTATGTTGAAGGTATAGAAATTCGTACTTTAGATTCTTTAAATAGCTTGAGTGAAGAATCTAAAAGTACCAATTTCTATGTTGAAGGTATAGATATTGATACTTTTTAGGCCATTTAAATAGCTTGAATGAAAAACGAAAAAGTACCGATTGCTATGTTGAAGGTATAGATATTGGTACTTTAGCTTATTTAAATGGCTTGAATGAAAAATGAAAAAGTACCGATTGCTATGTTGAAGGTATAGATATTGGTACTTTAGCTTATTAAAATGGCTTGAATGAAAAAGTACCAATTTCTATGTTGAAGGTTTAGAAATTGGTACTTGGTGATCTTTCCCCGCCGACACGACATATGTGTGTATGTGTATGTATTTAATACGGAAAGGAATGGAACGACGAGCCTATAAGGAATGAGTATGACATATACGTATATGAGAAGTTTATATGGGATTTTTAGTGCCGATATATCCTTCGGGAAGGCATAAACAGGTAGGTGGATTGGAGAGAAACTGATGACTTGAGTGTTGTGTGTGTGTGTGTGTCGTGGATTTGTATGAGTGTGAGCGACTGAGAGATTTAAAAACAGTGAAGTGAACTGCTGCAATGTAAAAAGAGATGCGGAAAATCTTTGCATCGTCCTTGTTGTTGTCGTCTGTATACTTATACTTATATATTATTACATTAAATTTTAGTTGGTCACCAGCACGGGAATGCAGGAGCAGGGCAGGGGAGGAATTTAATTAAATTTAATTAAATAAATAAATACTTTCATATATACAAAGTATAAAGTGCAATTTCAATTCAACACCATGAGGACTCCTCATGTAATAATAAATCCGGATTCTCCCACGAATCAATTTCCCGACAATTATTTATAGGGTGAGTGTGTTTTATTGAATTACGGAATTAATTTAGGAACTTTTGGTCTGATCCGATCCGAAATTTGGTACATTTGTGTGGTCTGTGTTCCGAAATTATAAATTTATATTTTCATATTCTGTTGTGCATGGGATAGAATATTTTACAGATTTGTGTCCATCAATTTAAAATATTTTTTTGAGCGTGAATATATCGTTAAGTTACCACACTCACACACTACAAATTGCAGAAAAAGAACTATCTTTATTAAGCTAAATATTATTATTTACGGAAGATATTTAATGAATTTGATAAGTACTATAGTGTAGATAGTATAATTTATAGATACCGTACTGTTTTTTAAAGATATTATTACGATGTGTTGAAGAAGATATTGGAGATAAAAAGGTGGCCTACATATTTAAAGTTTTGTAAAAATGATTATATAAAATATGATTATCAGGCTCGAGCATTTAACCCTTTGATGGCTTTGATTTGATATAATATTTTGTATTATATTTTTGTATATTTATAGCTATATATACGGAAGACAGGCCCAGGATTATTTTACACACGTGGAAACCATACTAGTTGTCATATTATTGTTATCTTGTTTACCAATTTAAGTGTATTTTGTTGAGTCCAGCTCAACCTAAATTGAGTTATATATACATTTATTTATTTTATAGTTGGGTATACTTAAGTGGTGCGGGGTTGGATCTATATATAAATTATAGTTAGTATATATAAAAATAGACAAATTACATGGTGCAATTTTGCATCAATAATAATTATTTACGCAGACTGCAGAAGACTTGAGAGTTCAGAGGAGTATGATGTTGAAGTATTATAACTA
>JAQGAK010003620.1:0-14500 GCA_034696945.1 Lipothrix lubbocki
GATGAATTTTAGCATTTATTTGATTAAAATTTTTAATATTTTACTGCCCAAGGGGGGGGCAATTGCCCCTGTTGCCCCCCCCTTGGCTACGCGCTTGCTCACCCTTATACATTGTCAAGGAAAGCTCCTTCACGTTAATTAAAGGTCGAACTTTAGGTGTGGTAATAAACATTTTACAAACTTTGTAGTTCATTCCAAGTTTCTGAAGACTTGCAGTATTTCCAGGTGTAAGGCGACGATAGATTTCAACATTACAATAATCCAGTCCCAGGGGAGAACGACGTCTTTTTTTGGAAATCAATCAATCATTATTATCAATCGTATATTTTACTAGTTTGATTTTTATTTATATGATTTTAAGGGCAACAAATTATTAACTTACTCATGAATGATCGCCTCTTTAAGACTAGAAAACTCTTGTTGTCCAAAAAAGATATCCCAAGCAGCGGGAGTGAAACTCCCCTTTAGAGTCAATTTCTCAATTTCGTGCACAGCAATCCGGCACTGTTCTCGTACATCACTCAGATTAAACCAAAGATTCTCCCAACAATGGGCCTGCATGGTCAGAAATTGGATTTTCGGGAGTGTTTTCAAAATCGAGCCAACTACTTTGACATTGTCTGAAAGTCTTTTTTTAGCATACCAACTTGCTGGACACGTTAAATCCGTTAATAAATTCCAGGAAATTCCATTGTAAAATATCTCATTGGAATTTTTGAGCAATTTTGAAATGAATACGGCCGTTGTCTGTTCTCTAGAAGTCAATCGTAGGAGACATTCGTGATGACGGTGACGAAATTGTCTGCAGGGTGAAATCCACTTTTTCGAGATCAAGGAGCATTCCAGGAGTTCGGATTTGGTTAAGTAGCGGAAGATCTGGTCCGTCAACTGTTAATCAAAACGGATTTTATGAGAATATTAAAAATTTCAATACTTCTACAACATCCACATGACCTGACCAAAATGTATTATTTCCAAGCTAATAATGTAAAAAGATATAATAATTAATTACCACATGGTTGGAAATGATATTGTCTTCGAAAAATCTCCCTTTGCACGACCTCCTTTCCATGTTGACGATCCAAATTAACAGAAAGTAATTTATTACAATTATTTTAATCAGCGCACTTGTTCTTAAATCTGCCACAAACTCCGTTCTTTAATATCGTGAAATAATGAACTCATGCAAGGAAAATAATAACAAGCGAACCAAAGCAGAAAAGGAAAAACGTATTAATTTATGGAGCCAGGCAGCGATTTTCGTTAGAGACGGCAGAAGGAAACACTTCTACAGCGTGAACATTCCGGTTATCGTATGTTCCCGTACCCCGTGACTTTCTCAAAACGACTAAAAATATTTATTCAAATCATCTATTACGTTCATGCTTTTCTACTCGTATTGCGCAGGCGCCAATGCCATGGCAGTTTTATTTTGTTTAATATTCGTGTAGAATGCTTATTACTTTTTTATCGAAAGTATTTATATAATTTCAAGGCCTAATTTTTTTAAATTTTATTTTATAAATCTCGTTGTCTATTTGTTTTTATTCCTTTGTTCGTATTTCGCATTTGTTTTTATTCCTTTGTTCGTATTTCGCATTTGTTTTTATTTTTGTACTACTTTCTATAATAATTGGTTTCTTTTTTGGCTTTATTTATTTATTTTTTATCTACATTCATTTCACAATTAAATTATTGAATTATGCTCAAGAATTGAGGGAATTCCCAGACATTTCAAATGGATTGAAGGCTCATCGTCCATATAATAATTAAATTACGACGAACCTGGAGGTCCTTTCCTCATCTGAGAAATCCTTCCTAATACATTCTGTACACGCGGTACCTTCTACTGGGATGCATTTTCTTTTCCTCTAAATTGTTGATTTTTTGGAAGCAATTTTCATGAAAATCAAAAGTGTTTCCGGTGTGCACACATAATTTTTTGCAATTTTCAATTTTGATTGGCAATGACTTTTACCAATTCACCATAATTATTCCTGTCGGTAATACAATGTTGCGCAATAATTTCCGATTTATTTCCCAATTCAGTTTTAATAACCTATTCTATCTATTATTCTCCAGTTTCAAGAAATTTTACGACTAATTCACGGTTGCCAATGTTAAACGATTTGTATTGTTTAATTTTATTTTATTGAAATTACAGTTTCTATTTTTTTACAATGTTCCTTTAAATATGTATACATCTGAAGGAAATAAAATTCTTAATTCTCTAATCCCTTGAAGATTTCGCCATAAAATACATAAAAAAATAATTGTATTAAAAATTATATATCTAGTGAAAAATATTTCAATTAACTCAAAATATAAATTAAGTTATAAACAACTTTTCGCTCTTCTTTTGGTCTCACCAAAACAATGTTTAAATTACTAAATTTAGTCAATAATTTCGCAGAAAATTCATTTTTTAGTTTGAAAATATTTCTTGAAGCATCGATTTTACACAAAATCAACAAACTCCGCCTACCATTTTAACTTAATTCATATAATTTGTACAACTCTAGACTATACTAATAATTATTTTAATAAACAAATTACTAATGAGGATAACACTATGATTCATCCGAGTAGTGAAATACATAGTGGCTAATGCCATGTAATAAAATGGGCTGTTTTCAAGCTATCAACTTGAATTTAAATAATTATCAAATGATTCCTACAAAATTATAATATTTTCAACTTTCATGAATTATTTTGTTTGACAAACCAATATCAAGAGTCATTTTTAACACCATGCTGCAACAAAGGTCTTGGGAATATAATATATAATATATGCATTGGGAAATATCCGCTGGAAATTACTGTCGGCTTCCATTTCTGCTTTTATGTTTTCAAAGTGGTGCCCAAAATGCTGCATAATAATCAAGATAAGTTTCTTCACGTTAATGAAAGGGCGAATTCCAGGGGTGGTAACAAGCATCTTACAAAATCTGTAAGACACTTTAAGTACTTAAAGGCTTGCCGTACTTGCAACAGTGATGCGACGAAGGATTTCTACATTTTCAGCCGTAGCGCTCAGGTCACAATTCAGTCGCTTTAAGGTCACGTTAGAAGATTCAATTTGATCGACAATCTCCGGATCTCTCCCGTCCCAAATGGCAAATGTTTTAATTACAGCGAGTTTATTTGCTTGAGCAAAGTACTTGATGTGAGACCCGTCTTCCTCTGGTGAAAACTCTTTAAGAACTGGACTCGAGGAAAGAACTTGTTGTAGGATTTTGATAAAATCGTCATATTGGAAAAAATCCCTAAAAATATAAAACAAAACTTACTCTTAATAACAAGCATATGATCAACAAATATATTATTACAGTCGTTCAACAAAATGAATCTTTACATTTGCACATTTTTGTCTCCAAAACAATAATTGCTGGTTTTATATTTTTGTTTGTCTGATTGCGTTCTATATAATTTACTATATAGCCAATTTATACAATTTTAACCAAAACATATTTAAAACTTACCCAGGGAATATCGCTGCTTTAAGACTCGAAAACTCTTCTTGTTTCAAAAAAGCTTTCCAAGTACGATGACTGATTCTCCTGATTTCCTTCAATTTTTCAATTTCGTGCACATCAATCTTGCAGAGTTTTCGAACAGGAAACGCATGATACTACCAGAACATCCCTGAATCTTCCTCCTTCAGGGTCAGAAATCTTACCTTTGGTAGTTTTTTGAAGATTGAGCCAAGAATTTTTAATCTTCTTGAAATATCTTCTTCAACATTAGGTGTTAAAGGAAACGTTGTGATCAAATTGAAAATACTCAAGGAAACTCCATTGTAGAAGATCTCATTGCAATCGTCATGCAATTTTGAGGTGCCCAGGACAGATTCCAGTTCTTCCATTTCCACTCGTAGCAGACATTCGTGATGACGGTGAAGAAATTGTCGGCACGGTGAAATCCACTTTTTTTAGATCAAGGAGCACTCCAGGATTTCCGACTTGCTTAAGTAGCGGAATAGCTGGTCTGTCACCTGTAAATCAAGCGAATTTAATGTTAATATTACTAAAAAAGTTTACGACAAAAAATCCACTTGACCTGACCTACATGCATGTATTATTTCCAGGCTAAATAAGCGCAAGAGATATTTATTTACCACGTGGTTGGAAATGATGTTGTCTTCGAAAAATCGTGCTGCATTCACTATTTCCATAATAACAACCAGAATTTACGTACATTCTAATTTCTAGGCCGCGGCCTAGTCTAGGCATTTGTAATTTCTAGGCCGGCTCATAGATGGCTTCCGACCGAAATTCTAGGCCGCTGGATATTGTAGGCTTCTGTAATTTCTAGACCGGCTCGTAGATGGCTTCCGACCGAAATTCTAGGCCGCTGGATATTGTAGGCTTCTGTAATTTCTAGGCCGGCTCATAGATGGCTTCCGACCGAAATTCTAGGCCGCTGGATATTCTAGGCTTCTGTAATTTCTAGGCCAGCTCATAGATGACTTCCGACACAATTTCTAGGCCGCAGCCTAGAGTAGCACAATTTCTAGGCCGCTGGCTTTCTAGACCGGCTCTTACATGGCGTTCTAGTCAACAGGAGCGTGGCCAGGAGGGGGTGGGGTGACGGGGGCAATAGACGCTCCTTTGGAAATAAAATATTAAAATTTTTGATTAAAAAAATACTAAAATTCATCACTCCAGATTCCAAATGTTTAATAGGTATCAGTAACTACATACCCCTGCTAAAAGTCCTGAACCTAAACTTTTTTAGCGCCTCAACGATACCAACAACGGATAAGTTGCATCCCAGTAGACCCGTGTGCTTACAAAATCAATTTTTCAACAATGTCCATGTATTAAAATGGAAGTAGTAAATGTCTCAGAAGATTGTTTCACGAATTCGAAGATTCAGACAAAACTATTTCGCAGATTTCCATGATCATGGACGCAAATTAACAGATAATTAATTAAATAGAGATGCTAAGAGTATGTCAGATTAAGCAATTTTTTGCAGTAAAACTTGGTTTGAGATATTCATTTCAGTTTAATAAATACTAGTTGAAATATTTAACAAATAAAAAAACGTCTTTCAGACCTGCCAAATTGATCCAGACTCTCGCTATAAGAGATCTCCAAATAAGAGAATTCTCTTTGTAAGAGATCCTTTGAGCCCACATTTCATACATAGTTATATGCATACTGGCTCTCTCTATAAGAGAATTTCTACGACTGATTTTGGGGATTTATAGCGATCTCTTATAGCGCAGTTCAGTGTAACTGCCAACAAGCTAGTTTTTAACGCAATCCCGTCGACCTTATACTCAAAACGAAGCAAATGGCCAGTAAAACCAAAATAATAAATCCGATTAACAATATAAAATTACAATCTAGAAAAAAGTGTTGTTGAAGAGTTCAATTTTTAGCACTTTTAAAATGTTGTGGTGTTGTGTGCATTTAAATTTATTTTTTGAGTGATCTGAGAGTAACTAGTAATGCTGAATTTGAAAAAATATGCTATATGTGTTTGGTCTCTATTTTCACATGCAAAGCAAAAAAATGTGAAATCTTTTGTCTTCTACCTTAGTCAATTAATTTTTTAGCGTATCAACGTATTAAAAATTTTAGTAATTTGTCAGAGTTGTTTTTAGGTCAGGTATTTCCAAGGATCCGGCCACAAACTTGACCTGACCATGAATTGCCATATATTTATTTCAGGCAAGCTTGATACAAAGCTGCGTTCAAGTCATGCTTTTTCAAGTGACCTGACTTGAACTTGACTTGGACTTGAAAAATGAAGGAAAAAATATCCGGACTTGAACTTGGCCAATTAAATTCCTCAATAGACTTGAGGATTCAAGTCCATATGTTTCAAGCCAAGTTAACACAACTTGAACTTGGTTTAGACTTCGGCGTTCAATTTGGGTACGAAACTTAACTTGAACAAGACTTGAACTTGTACTTAAAATTTGAAGTAATAATGAATAATAATTATTATTATGGAAACCGAACAAAAACTAGTCATTACTATATTTTATACTGTTTACAATATAACTATAACTCATTTAAACCTAAATTAAAATAATGTAAACAAAATTAATTAATTAAATAAAATCTTTCTGTATTTTCAGAAAAGGTAAAGTGAGTAAACACTTGTGATCGTCAACCGGGTGCTTCATCGTACTTTGCAAATTGTCAAAATCCATGCTGTAAATATACTAGTTTTTAAATGATTTAAAAAACTATTTGCAGTATCGGACAGTAATCTGTAGGCAATCGAATGGTTTAATAATAGTAATACGCTATTATAATACAATTTTTACACTTAATTTACATTTTATACTTAATTTCAAACTGACTGAAATAATAAAAATTAAAAAATGTATCATGCCTAATCGCCTTGACCATGAGGCATTTGTTTCCAAAAATCATCGCTTCGCGATAATTTAGTGCTTGCGCGAAGGGGCGGCGTCATCGCCCAACGCCTAGGGTAAAAAGTGGGTTGGGGTAGGAAGGGCTGTATTGGGAAATAACTTTAAATTCGATTTCGAAATTGTAAAATAATTATACTCCATTTTTCGTATTAGAATTGCAATTTCAAAATTTTGAATTTTTTCGAAAAAACGACTCACCTAATTTCGAGAAATGTTTGTAGTAATGCCACTAGTGACCCCAAGAGCGTGTATAAAACATTTAGATAAAATCCCTTTGTTTGCTTGTGACCGATTTTGCCTAATTTCAATTTCGACCTTACTTGTAACTCAAAAAGTAAAATAAAAATTAACTTGCTGTTAGTTTTGACTCGCATCCTGCAATTATACGATACGATGGTTTTTCTTTAAGGTTGTATTTAAAGTACTCAAAACCTGCGACAATTTATTTTTTAAATCAATACTAAATTCAACCGTAAATAAATTTCTTATAAATTTAGCGTTTGTAAAATTAGTCGATGGAAAATTAAAATTTATAAACAATAAAAATTTAAATCACACAATGAGCTTTTACAGCTTCAAGGACTAAAGCAACTTTCTATGAAAAGTACGCGTAATTTATTACGTATGATCGTTCCAATGTAATACATATCAAGTTTATGCAAACGTCGTATGTTCATTATATACACCTTTTTAATATAATTATTGCGTAGGTAGATTTTTTGCAAACAAGGTGGTCTTTTTTTGGTAACGTAAAGTACCCGTATTTTTTAGTTTACGTTTGTGTTTATATTATACTGAAATCTGGCTTACCGTTTAGTTTCTGATTAACTAAAATGTGTATTTTCCATTTCTGTTTTCAATATCATAAACTGTTTAAATTTTTTTTCGGTTATTAACGGTTTGTAATAACGTTATCTAATAACGTTAACCATCCATTATTGGATTAACAATTCGGAATAACGAAGCTGAAATTTTCCTTTTTTAGATCCAAATGCGACTGCTATCATTGCAAGAGTGTTCACATCCCTGCTATTGTGACGGACGCTGTTATGAATTAGGTACGCACCCATTTTGCGAAGGCCACTTTGGAAATAGCCATTAGAACGAGAGAAGGGAAACTCCGCCACAAGCGTTTTCTACGAACGAGTTTTACCAACTTTATTTGAAATTATATTCTGTATTACTGATATTATATATCTAATGTCACATGCGTATGCGTTTTTATCAACAGAATCGATGATTTCGTTGCTTCCGGTCAATGTAGCCTTTAAGTTCACGATTAATAATCATTACGGTTCTCCGGATTATCCATCGTTCTGATGTCGATCAGGTTCATAGACACATTTTACTACTAATTTAATTTGTGCAAGGGATAGATCGCATTAAAAAGCGAAAAAGCCGTACTATATATATATTTTAGATGTAATTTTCAATTTAGAACTTGCATGTTTTCGTTTAATTCACATATTCATTATGTTAATCCTAAATGAGTACAAGGAGGCCCCATGTTTTTCGAACAAGTTATTTTGTTCGCTGAGAATTTTAAAAGTAAGGGTTTTCCAACTGTCTTTTAGAGAAAAAACGTATTCCTAATGTATTTCAGTTTACAAATTTTATATACTTAGATTCATGTACATAATCCGCGATTAATTTGGATTGATTTTGATTCCATTATTATTTGCAAGTATGGTGTATTCGGATGTAGATTACAAAATGTTTACTAGTTTTTGTGAATTGGTATTGTATTTTTGATTTGTATTTTTTATTTTAAGCTATCGCGTCTTTTATTTAATATATGTATAATTCGCGAACGTACTTATACACATTATCTTTAATTCAAAAATTCGATATTCAATGTCCTTATATTTACAATACTGTATGTAAACTAATTTGTTTGTTCATGTAAAGTATTTTATTAATGTATGTATTATGAATGCATTGACAAAAACATTCTATATTGTCGTTTGGGTATATCAGCCCAATTTAAAAGACTAAAATGAAATATATGGTTTGGGCATTCACAAAAATACATAGTGCACATTTAATTTTCAGTAATTCGTAACAATTATGTAGGATAATTACATTTGTTTCTCTGTTTACAAACGCCATGGGTTTTTAGAATTATGTTTTATAATTCAACAAGTGCAGTGGTTGCATTTCAAATTTCAAAACAATCAGTTCGTTTCTTTTAAATAATGCAGCTATTTTTACGGTTATGTAAACGTATCGTTTTTATTCATAATCGTAGCTTTCAGAAAATATGTTTCCATGTTCAGCACAACATAACGAATGAAATTAATTTGATAAAAATAAATAATAAAATTGAAAGTTGTGCAATTAAATAAATATATACATAAATATGGTTGTGCAAAAATAGTGAATAATGCTTTAAGCATTAATCACTACATATTTTACAGTTTCTAAAATAATATTTCTAATTTTGGGATGGCTGGTAATATGTAATACATAAGGATTTGATTTGTTTGCTGTCGTCGGCATTAAAATCAACAGTTATTCTTTTTAATTCCCGCCATTATTCTCTATTTACAATTTTGCCCCTGCAGTAAAAACAAAACTCGAAATGTATACAGTTCAACATAGCACCCTGTTAGGGGCAAATCAATACCATTATACTTTTACCTTCATGGTTGTATTTTATTTTTGCAGTATATTTTGGGTTGCAGTTACAAAATTACTATTTTTACTTTTCACATACACATTTTAAACAAACGCTTAAACGTCATAAGTTTCAAATATCTTGCTCAAGCAAACTTTTATGCGCATGTGTTTACATACCACATTAGTTTATTTATATAATTACGTACTGATGCAAAACAATTCACGGTTAAATTTTATTTCCAAAATAGTTTATTTTCAAATAATCATTAAGCGTGATAGATTAGCGTAATAAATCATGGATTTGTTTCCAATAGTAATGCAATTTTTTTGGCACTGCCATTTTTTTAACATTTTTAGGTTTGTGATTTTTGCCTGACGTATGGGATAAAAAATAATAAAATGGATTGATTCTAGTGTAAACTGTTGTTCCGACTTTGGAAAATGTCTTATCTGCATTTAGTGCTTTGAGTTAAAAAACATGAGTTTTGAGCCAGAGCCTATTTTAAGACTTTTACAGTGGGGGAAAATTTTGGGGAAACAGGCACATTTTCAGAAAAAAGGGGCACATTTTGTACGGTGTGCGTAATAATCAGCGACAAGAGGCACACATTCGTTTACAATAAACAGAATCATAGTTTTGTTTATTTTTAGGGCTTATTGGGAAATCTTTGTGAGGGAGCAAGCAAGAGGAATCCGTGTTAAAAAATTTTTTGCATATGCGAGGCGTGATTCGCAGATTTAGCAATAAATAAAATACATATTCTAGTAAAGAATTTGGTTGTTTATGTATTGTTGAAATCTGTCGAGAATTGCAGAAACTCGAAGCCTAAAGTAAAAACAAACCAAAAGTGTTTGGCATTGTTCAAAAATATTCTCTAGATTAGGTTTTTGGGCAACCTGTATAATAGATATATCACTAGTACAAATTAAAATAAATCTACCTACAACCTGGAAACATATTTATTCAAATTACCTCTAAAATTAAGGGCTTTCACACTCCTATAGCGCAGATGTCAGCGCCATGACGACTTGACTTTGTTTTTTATTCGTCTAGATTGCTTGTAATTTTTTATCGAAAGCATTGAAGTTCTACGCAATTTTTCTAATTTTAATTTTATAAAATTGTCTTGTCCATTTTTTGCTTTTATTTCTACATTATTTGTTGTTCATTATTTGTATCTAATTGTATTTGTTTTTGCTTAATTTTCGATTCGTTTGCCCGGACATATCATATCTATTATGGTCGTCCTCCATCTAATTATTATAATACGCCGCGCCTAGTGGTACATTTCTCTCCGGAGAAATTCTTCCTTTTCCCAATGCAATCCTCATCCTATACACCCGTTACCGTCTATTCGGGATTTATTTTGTTTTCCTCGAAATTATTTAATTTCCTGGAAGGAACGTTCTTGAAGACCACAAGTTATTCCGATATACGACCAAAAGGTTGCACAATTTCCGATTTTTATGGCCAATTAATTGCCAAGTCACTACCATTTTCTCCGTTTCGAGAGAATTTCACAAATAATTCAAGGTCGCCATTGTCAGGCTACGCATTTTATATTTTAATTTGTTTATTATTATTTAAGTTTTACACCAGAAGGACTAAAAATTCTAATTTCTTCTTCCTTAAAAAGACTACTGTGAAAATACAAATAAAATTACTTTTATTACAAATAATATGATACGGAAAACATGTTTAAATTGTCTTAAAATTTAAATGAAATTATGAACAACAATTTTATTTTTTTTAATTTATTTAGTTTTACCAAGACATTCTATACTTCCACAGACTCAATTGATTTTTAAATTTCAAAACATTTCTGGAAACAAAGATTTTAACACAAAATTGACGATAATAATAATTATAAGATACAAACTCATGACAAGGGTAACGTTACCATTACCACATGCGGCTAGTAGAATACATAGACATTTTAATGAAATACAATTGGCTATATATACATATACAAGTATTAACTTTAATAAAAATTAATGAACTAATGATTTAATTAATTATCAAATGATTTCCACTTATAATTAAATGTTTCCAACTTTCCCGTAAGTAATTTGTCATGCAATTTCTATCTCAAACGAACAACATCTTGGGTCATTCAATCCAAATCAAATGTGAGTCTACGAACGAAGTTTGCATTAGGGAATATCCGACGGGCATTACTGTCCGCTCCATTTCTGCTTTCATGTGTTCAAAACTGTATTCCTCAAGATAATCAATTATAAATGACAACTCCTTCACGTTAATTAAAGGAAGAATTTCAGGGGTAATGATGAGAATTTTACAAAATCTATATGTATGTGTAATAGTTCTCGAAGGCTTGCCGTACTTGCAGCAGTATTGCGACGAAAGATTTCAACATTTTCACCTGTTAAATACACAAAAATTTGAAGTCGCCTTAAGGCCAAATTTCCAGCTTCAATTGTGTCGACAATGTCCGGATGAATCCCGTCGTGAATCACAATTGGTTTAAATAGTGCGAGTTTATTTGCTTGAGCGAAGTACTTGATGTGAGACTGAATAAGTACGATGGACGACCACTTTCGAAGAACTGGACTCGACGGAAGAATTTGTTGTAGAATTTCGATATACTCCATGTCTCTGAAAAAACAACCCCTGAAAAGGATAAATATTATTAATTACAATAATAATTCACATCAACAAAAATATAAATTGTACATACAGTCGTTCAAGGGAACGAAATCCTCACAGACACAATAATTTATTGATTTTTTATATTTTTATTTCTATCTTCAGATTTAATTTGTACAAAATCAATGAATGCGTTCTAAATTATATTTTGCCGTATATAATCTGCTTATACGATAACCACAACAAATTTGACACTTACCTATGAATTATCGCCACTCGAAAACTCGAAAACTCTCCTTGTGTAAAAAAGATTTCCCAAGCACCGGGAGTGATTATTCCGATTACCTTCAACTTTTCAATTGTTTACATCAATCTTGCAGTGTGTTTGCAAGGAGGAAACATTGTACATACCACCAATCTTCATCATCTACCATCGAATCTTTCGCTTGTAGGGTCAGAAATGTACTTAATGCATTCAGTACCCCCGCCAGTGTCTACTGGGAATTCATTTCATTTTCGTCGAAATTGCTGGTTTCGGATTTACCCGGGTTTTTTTGAAAAAAAGGTCTGATTTGGCTTAAACGTTGTGCACATGGACTCGGGGCACAAATAAAATTAATATTAGGATTTGAGCCGTATCTGACAAACCATTTCGGAGTTAGCCGGTTTTTTTTTAAATAGTAGAATTTTTATATCATTCTATGAAACATATAGCTCATTCACTCAGCGTCTACGCCGCCCCTTCGCGCAAGCGAGAATTTTTTAAACTATATTTTCCAGATGGGGTTCATCGGATGTAATGCTGGAACGCCATATTATAACTCTTAGGTTCTGCAAGCCAAAAGTTTGTCTCCGATGTGCATAATATTAGGATGCGTAATAATTTCCGATTTTAATTGCAAGTTCTTATAATTATAGGGAAATTTCACGAATAATTCACTGTCGCCTTGTTGAGATTTGAATTTTGTATTTTTTTTAACTTTATTTATTTTACACTATAAATTTTTTTGCATTTTCTCCCTAAAGCGACATTTTAAGGATCTAAAACTCCATCATTTAAACTTGTATCAACAAAAATACAAAATACGTAACATTGTAGTAAAATTCATGTGATAACGTATGTTTCTATGATTGTAACTACAGTTTGAACAAGTTCTAAGTTTTCTGAATTTCTTTAGATGAACAAAATAGATAGTTAAATTACATTAAGACTATTATTCCACACATTAAATTCCTATTGTAGTTTGAAAATATGTTTTTAAATCATTGAATTTGGACAAAATCAAGAAATTCCACGGACCATTTTAACTTCATTCATACTTTTTCCTTAGCATATTATTGATAAAGTTACGCCAATTTAACTTGGATTATATTAATTATGAAAGTAGTAAATTGTAGCGAGCTTTTTTGCTTGGTCAAAATATTTGATGTGACACTGCCTTATCTCTGGCAACCACTCTTGAAGAACCGGACCCTTGGGAAGAACTTGTTGTAGAAGCCTGTAGAACCACATGTTTTCGCTAATATACGTTCCCCTAAAATCGTAAAAAATCATACAATATTCATAGTATTTATGTGCTTAAAATCAGGTATAAAATACAAATTATGTAGCTGTTCAACAGAAAATAATCTTCACACACTGCACTGACATAAGTAATAATTTTTAATTAATCAATTCTTTATAATATTATATTTTCTTGTATGTCTTTAAATATGAAAAAAAAATATTTTCGGAAATCAATCATTACGTTCTACATTATATTTGGCTGGTCTGGTTTGAAAAAGTTTACACCGGAAGAATTTTAAACTTACGTAGAAATGTACACCACTTTTAGACTCGGAAACTTTTCTTGTCCAAAAAGGGCATCATAAACTTTGCAACTTATCTCTCCGGTTATCGTCAGTTTTTTAATTTCGGTCAGAGTAATCGGGCAGCATAGTTGAACAGAAAACGAACTATAATTGTTCAATATATTCCAACCACTAGTGTCCACGGTCAGAAATTGTATTTTTGGTAGTCTTTTCAAAATCGAGTCAACAACTTGGAATGTGCTTTTCATATCTTCTTTCGCATTAGGTGTTGAACGAATGTGTCTGAATGCTATGGGAATATTCCAGAAAACTCCATTATAAAATATCTCGTTGCAATCGTCGAGTAATTTTGAGGTGACTAAGACAGATTCTAGTAAGGCAGCTGGGGTATGCTCCAGTTTCCTGGCATTCAATAGTAGGAGGCATTCGTGTTTACGGTTAAGAAATTGTCGGCACGGTGAAATCCACTTTTTCGAGACCAAGGAGCACTCCAGGAGTTCCGACTTGCTTAAGTAGCCGAAGAGCAGGTCAGTCACCTGTGAATCAAAAGGGATTTCATAGTAATTTAAAAAAAATTATGCCTTAAAAATGCAAATTACCTGACCTATACATGTATTATTTCCAAGCTAATTAAGCGGAAGCGATTTTTAATTACCACGGGCTTAGTAAGGATGTCGTCTTCGAAAAATCTACCGGAATCAATTATTTCCATGTTAGCGATGAAAATTAACAAGCCGAAAGTAAATTCCTTCCTATTTGCTTTATTTACTTATTTTACACAATTAAACCAACGAAAAGTTTCCGAAATCTCTGGCAAGCTAGGTCAATGTGGTGAAATTATAAACTCAGAACAAAAATATTAACGTCCGACACGCATAGAAGAGCAAACGTATTAAAGTGAAATGAGACATGCAGTGATTTTCGTTTAAAGCGACAGCATGGTAAAACTCCTACAAACTGGAAATTCCTGTCTGTTCATGTCCCCCCGCTTGTCCCTGAACACATCGACAAATATTTATTCAAATTACCTCCAAATTAGGACTTCCATGCTTTTCCACTCGTAT
>JAQGAK010003621.1:0-14491 GCA_034696945.1 Lipothrix lubbocki
ACCAGTGACTTGCCAGCGGACAAAACGTATACTCAGCCAGCGGTTAGGTACAGAGCTGGTTCAGCGCTGGTACCGTAACGTATGGTTTCCTGGGTATTTATATTGTAATACACATGACGTGCGTAGTAAGTTAATATATGAATCAATTAACGCTTTATTTTTAAGATGGTTAAAGTATTTAATAAATAACTTCAGGCGAAAAATTAAATAAAATCATTGCAAGAAAAGAGAGTTATAGTAATCATTATTACAACTAGGCACTCAATTGAAAATTTTGGGACTAATAATAGTTTTGCAGTCATGTTACGTACATTGGAAATATGCGCTCTGCAAAGAGGTCTTCTAGGAGCTCTTATATCGATAGATTGGTCAAATTACCTCTGTAGATTGATGGGAGATGTCGATTTATTCTTATTCTTATTATTTATTATTCGTCACGTTGCTCTGAAGATGGAAACAGATAGTTTCTAAAAGCTACGCTTTTGAATAAAAACGATACATCTACATAACCGTAAAAATGAATACATTATCGATTTAATCAGTTTCTATGTACGTTACTTCTACAATACATGTTAATCTTCCTAAAGTCGTGCGTAATGCATGTGGGAAAACCTTCCTATTGCCAAGCATTAAAAGTAGTACATATGGTTATCAATTAGTTGGCATGTAAATTTGTTGATTGCACCTATTTATTAATCCGCAAAATATTGTGGAATTTGTATAGCACTAAAATGCTTTTACTCAGATAAATTTACAGATATAAATTAAGGATTGTACAGCAAAATCCCCCTATAGATAAAACAAATTTAACATCAGCTCAAAACAACTAGGTTTTTGCACTTCATAATCGTTTTAAAAATCAGTCCGTCAGGAGATATCATGGTAATGAGTAACTAAAATGAATGATTGCACAAATTAGTTAGTTTTTCCCTTGTCAATTAGGCCGACAATTTTGTCAAATTGTGAAATTTGTTCGTATCCTGCAGACGTACATCTGGAACAATTTAAAAGAACGGGACAATTTTTGAAACTACACATTTCAACTGCTCTCCTCAAGCCTATTTCGTGCCAAACATCATCAGTATCGAACAAAAACCCTTGGAAACTAGATTTGACCGTATTTTTTAATATTTTTTTGTACAATATTTACACGTTCAAATATTCCCTCGGTTAATTTTAATATCCCTGCCATATTTAGAAGCCGGCTATCTCTATGCATAAACAGGGTGAACGGTTCGCCCTGTTTATGCATAGAGATACACTTAGGCAACATAAACCAGTGATATTCAGAAAGTTTACGTTTACAGTAAGTGACATTCATGTAAAATTTTACACGCAGCAGGCGGTCGTCCAATTGGGATATTTGAAATACATTCCTTCTCAAACTCTTCGTGTAGTGTCTGTTTTCACTAACAGTAAGAGAATGCAGTAAATATTCCGTTACGCCTAAACGAAAATAGATTTTAGAAAGTTGTGTTAATAATCTACAGTACAGTCCATAGTGCATTTGTCAAATACATAGACATCAGTTTGGAATGTGTTGCTCATGTGCACGCGTGAAGTCAGACGAAGTTAAATACCCTGTTCATTCTTTTTCATAATACCATTTAAAATTATTCTGAAAGACTAGTACAAGTACAAAGAATGTATTTAAATTGTGTCGGAATGACCGACAAGACCAAAATTAACATCCGAAAAAATATTAACGAGCTGTTATTGTAAAAAGGAGAACGCATAAATTCAAATTGCCCGACGTGCAATTGCTAATGTTTTAGCTTACGAATATGGACGGACGACCGTACAAATGTAATTTCTGTTTGAAAGCCTTTCCAGACCGGTGGAAACTCTCTTCTCACATTGCCACTCATACGAGGGAAAAGCCCTACGAATGTCAAACTTGCCAGGACCGGTTTGTAAGTAAATCTGCTCTTAAAAGACATTTGAATGTTCACACAAAAAAACGGCTGTACCAATGCCATTTATGTAGGAAAACGTACAAATCCCACCAGAGCCTTAGAGAACACGTCAAAATTCATACAACAGAGAAACCGTACCAGTGCAAAATTTGCAAGAAAACGTTTTCGACGAACAGTAATTGGAACGCGCATACAAAAACGCATACTGTAAAAAAAGCATATCAATGCACACTATGCAGCAAAGAATTTGCTCAAAGAGGCGAATTAACCGTTCACATGCGAATTCACACAGGAGAAAAACCCTACAAATGTTCAATTTGTAATCAATCTTTTACAATTTCTGCGAACTTAAAGAAACATAAAATGTGTCATTTCGGTACAAAACCGTATAAGTGTAACCTTTGCAGCAAAACGTTTACACAAAACGAGACATTGAAACGACATTTACAAACTCACACTGGAGAACGTCCTTATAAATGCAACTACTGCTCAATGGCTTTTAAACAAACAGATTCATTGCGGAAGCACTTGGGACGACATACCAATCCAAAGCCAACATCATACGAATGCAATGTTTGCACAAAAATCTGCACGAACGCCGGCGGTTTTTCACTCCACGTGGCCTCACACAAAACTCATAAAGCTAGTACCAACGTAAAAGCCATTTCTAAAAGGAACCATTATTTGCGCAAACTAAACTGTAACGAGTGCAATTTAAATTGTGGGACATTGGAAAACCTTTGTCGGCATTATGCTCAGCACCACCAACTGCCTCAAGTTCATCTAAAACGGCTTGTTATAAAAGTGTAGAGTTACAGCACCTCAAGTACAGCGATGTGCAGCCCGTGCAATTTAAGCGCTTCAAATAACAGTTAGTGTAATTAGCTATCAAAATTTCATCTCGAATTATTGGAACAAGTTACTGCCGCTCCAGTCTGTTCCCTTATGTGTCATAACGATAACCATATTCATTGTATTAATTATTTATTGTCATAAATATTGTATCCGGAGCTACATAATTGGACCGTAAACTTACACAAATGGAAGGAAATCTATGTTTTAACTATTTGTACCACTACTTACTTATTTATGTAAAAATATATCAAATAAAAGTGTCGAGTTTAAAATGTAAGAGTTCCACTGCAACAAGTATTTATATATATAATGATTTTGTTTTAGTACATATATACCTAATATAAAAAATACGTGTGCAATTAGTAATTTAATTAGTATTATTAATATATATTCATAAATATTGTCTGACGAACATCTAAAAGCTTACCTAATTTAGTAGTTTGTATTTGCGAAGATGTAAAATGCTAGAGGGTATTAAGTAAATCAGGTGAAGACGGTTGCTGAAATTTTCCCAAATAACACTCCCAATTAGTCTTTTTATATGAATTCATTGTTTATTACTATTACTTTTAATAACATATCTCAATAATTAAAAAAAAATGTCGTTGGGATTGATAAAGTTGACCCATACCTACATACATATTATATTTAAATGTTCTAGCAATTTGATCCTGACTTCAAAATTCACGAGTAACGATATGCATCTCATGAATATTAATTAGTGTATTATTAATTCTGTACTATAGCATTGTATAAATCCGCAAGATTTGACTGATACAGAAATTTAATGTGATAAACACTGCATCTACTTTATCTACACAGACGAAAATACGTAAGTATTTTTGGCGACATACTAAAACTGATATCTTCATTCGTGCAGATTCCTGATACTTAGCCTATCAGTTTTAGCCGCCGAAACTTACATACATAAAATTTGGATCTTTATCGAGAGCGCTTTATAAGGATCCCGTTATAAGGGTTACAACGATATGTAATTATTTATGTTTTTTAATATCATGTTATTTTTAAATAATAATAAATTGCCTGATTTCAAAATGCTTTTGAAAAAATCTTGACGCGCATTTGTTAATATTTATTTTAATATTGTACCACTCCGCACATAATTACACACATATGTGTGGTTAATTATTATTACATTCACTTGGAATTTGCCGTCAGGAATGATTGTTTATTAATATTACAAATCGTCACGCACTTAATTTAGAAGTTTACATTGAGTTGATTTCGCAACGGTGTTGGAATGTTAGGTTGCAGTACGGTCCTAACCTTTCCAGATTCAACGAGTCCCGAATATAGTATAAACGCCCTAAGTATTTACTACTTACAATTTATCTTTTTCGGAAATACGTTATTGTTGGCCGAAATACTTTTTAAACTTGTTGTCACCCTGAAGACGTTTTATGAAAAAATTATAAACGATAAAATCATGGTTAAATGATTAAATATAGTGCATAAATTCAAATCAAAAGAATCACAGATTATAATCTACAATTCAAGCTAAAATGTTTTTATTGTTTATCATAATACTTTGTGAAATCTATTCCCTCAGTCCATTTTATAATCCCTGCTATATTTAGACGCCGGCTATCTGTATACTTGATCAGGGCAAACCCCAGCAACTCTTAGGCTACAAAAGTAAACCAGCTATTTTTACTGTAAGTGGCATTCACATAATTTTCATAACAAAATTTTACATGCACGTTTAGGAAGCAGCAAGCGTTCGCCCAAATGGAATATGTACAATGTGCATTCTTTCTCTAACTCTTCTTGTAGTGCCTGTTTTTACAAAAACTAACAAAATGTTTTAAATTATCCACTAACACTATACCTGAACGAAAATAGATTTTAGAAAGTTTTCTTTACGACCTACGTTTTCTCTTGACGACATGCATAGTCCATAGTGCACTTGTCGAATATACGTAAGTTTGAAATGTGTGGCTAATGTGCCCCGCCTGAGGAAAAATCAGACAAAATTGAATACTCTTCGTTCATTCCTATTCCCGATAATATTTAAAATTCAAAATTACCTGAAAAACGTTCTTGGCAGAAGGAATGTGTTCAGATATATTCTGTTTTTCCCAACAGTTTAAAGTGATAAATTATTAATTATTCATTACATCTGTAGCAATTTCATACATTTTATTTTTAAGTAATCTTTACTTTAGCTGTGCCAGAATGTCTGACAAGGCCACTAAACATCAGAAAAAATATTGACAAACTATTGTAGTAAAATAGATTAAGTTTCAATGCAAATTACCCGACTGTGAATTTGCTTAAGTTAATTTCCTAAAAAACATACTATTAGGACCGACATGGGCAAAAAACCGTACAAGTGCAATCTGTGTTTCAAAGCCTTTCGGTACCGGTCGCACCTCTCCAGTCACATTGCAACTCATACGCGGGAAAAGCCGTACGAATGTAAAACTTGCCAGGACAGGTTTGCTCGTAAATCGGGGCTTCAAAATCACTTAAGCGTCCACACAAAAGAGAGACTGTATCTTTGTAATTTTTGTAGCAAGACATACAAATCCTACAACGGCCTTAGCCAGCACATCAGAATTCATACAGGAGAGAGACCTTACCAGTGCAAAATTTGCCTGGAAACGTATTCGGTGCACAGTAGTTTTAGCGTGCACACAAAAACGCATGCTGTAAAAAAAGCAAGTCAATGTTTACTACATATGCAGCAAAGAATTTACGCATACAGGCGTTTTGACAGTGCACATGTGAATTCACACAGGAGAGAAACCCTACAAATGTTCAATTTGTAATCAATCGTTTGTAAATTCTGCGAACTTAAAGAAACACAAAATGCGTCATTACGGTGAAAAGCCTTATAAGTGTAACCTTTGCAGCAGAGCGTTTGCAGAAAACGACACGTTGAAAAAGCATTTACGAACTCACACTGGAGAACGACCTTACAAATGCAACTACTGCTCAATGGCCTTTACAGTATCATGTACATTGCGAAGACACTTGAGACGACATACCAATCCAAGGCCAACATCATACGAATGCCATGTTTGTACAAAGATCTGCGCTAATGCGGGCAGTTTTGCACTGCACTGCACCTCCCACAAAACGCATAACGCTAACGCTAATCCCAACGACAAGTTCGTGAAATCAATTTCTAAAAGGAACCATGATTCGTGCAACCTTATCTGCAAAGAGTGCAATTTAAATTGTGGAACATTGGAAAACCTGTGCCATCATTATGCCCAGGTCCACAAATTGCCTCATGTTTATCTGAAACGGCCTGCCATTTAAACCTCATGACAAACTGCTCGTGTAATGAGAAATCAAAATTTTATGTGCAATAATTGGAACAAATTTCTGCCATTGTAGTGCGAAATGGTCCCAGGCCTAGTAATGAGTCTGTTTTAATAAATACAATCTCTAATACAAATAAAACAAATATGTGTACACATAGTAACTTAGTTAGTATTATAAATAAATACGACTAAATATTCATCTGGCGAACATTAAACAATTTACCTAATTTAGTAATTGTATTTTTAAAAATGTAAAAGGCTTGATTGTATCAAATGAGCTAGGTGAAAACATTTGCTGAAATTTTGCTCAACTAAAACTCATAATTATTACTTTTTATAATATTAAATTGGATATCGATTTTAATTACATATAATATCTTAATGATTAAAAACAATAAATATGTCGATAGGATTGATGGAGTTGGGCCCAGACATGGGAAGGATTAACTTCTATTTAACCTGGATTGACTATTGGGATTAACTCATAAAATCGTAATTAATCCAGATTAACTATTGGGATTAACGTATAAATTGGTACTTAATCCGGATTAAATCTTTGGATTAACCCATAAAATCGTATTTAATCCAGATTAACTAATAGGATTAACGTATAAATTCTTACTTAATCCGGATTAACTCTTGGGATTAACGCAAATATTTTTACTTAATCCGGATTATGTAACTATTAGAAATAATTAACGCATATATTTGCATTTAATCCGGATTAACTATTGGGATTAACATATACTTTGAAAGATTGTTTAAACTTTTCTGTTGTAAACTTACTTAAATACGCATATAAAAAGCTCAAACTAAATTATCCGTGAAGTAAATGTAAAATTATTAAGTATTTATTGCCTGAATGGAGAAGATTCGGTAACTAATATTTGTATCGACGATTTTATTACGTATTGTAGAACGTCGTCGGATTCAATTAACGTTATATTAGTGTCCATTCATATTTTACATCACTTCCAATAGTTATTTTCCCCCTGGATGTCGTTTGCAATCATGGAAAGGAATAACTTTAAAAAATATGGATTAACTGTTTGGATTAACATCAAACTTTTATTTAATCCAGAGTAACTATTGGGATTAACACACAAACTCGTACTTAATCCGGATTAATTATTGGGATTAACACATTGATTAATGCTTAATCTAGATTAACTATTGGGATTAACGCATCAATTTGTACCTAATCCGGATTATTTACCGGGATTAACTGTGTTTCCAAAAAACGTCAATCCGGGATTAAATTAATCCGATTAAGTCCCATGACTGGTTGGGCCATACCTACATTCATATTATATTTATATGTTCATCAATTTGATCCTGACTTAAAAATTCACAAGTAATGCTCTAGAATAATAATTATAGAAAAAACGTAATGTCCCTTAATGTTGCATTGTTTTGCAGTTCCCAACCAACGATATGCACCTCATGCATATCAAATGATGTAGTAGCAGTTTAAAATTTAGGGGCATCAACAATAGGGAATAAAGGAAATGAATAGGAGTAAAAAAGGTGGAGAAAGTTTGATTTCGTGAGATACAAAAATAGTTCTCAAATTTATTACTTTTACATGTCTGCACATATAGAACTCATACGTAATGCATTATACAAGTTTTCTTTCTTGTATATTTCATTACTGGCGGGCAATTCAAGGTCTGCGTGAAAGATTAAAAAGTTGTCTCAAAGAATATGTTTATGAGATTTCCATTAAAATTAATACTTATGTACGTATATACAATCTATATTATATGAAATGTTGCAATGTGAAAGAATAACGTTGATACGGGTTTTAAAAATAGTTTTAAAATAAAAATATTACAAGCGGATATATTTATTTCCATTTAAAAAGTCTTCATATCACCCCCTTAAAACGCGTTGCCATGAATTCTATTAGTTTGTAATAATTATTAAATTTATACGTCCTACAGTTTATCCATATTGCTGGACTGCACTGTTATTTCACTAAAACATAAGAAATTTTCCTAATTATTAATGTTATGGGAGGCGAGTGAAAATTTTCACGTGGACATGTGCAAAATATATTTATTTCTTATTACTGAGCTTATGTTTACAGGGGCATCTTGGTAGATTTTTTTTAATATACTTAGCATTTTGTAGCTAATCGCAACTTTTATTCAAATATTCTTTAAACCACTTCAATAAACCACGAGCTAACAGCCATCACGCCATCAATTTTGCAATAGGGTATTTGTGAAATATCTTGTAACCGTAGTCATCCCTGCGTGTTAGACACATGGGCGGGCACGCACGAAGTTATAATTGTCTCCTCAACAACGAAGTGTATTTTTAACAATTTGGATAGGAAACCCACTGTGTTTTACCGTTGTAGATGTAGAACAATGGATTTGTGTACAGTTTATTTTAGTTAAAAATAAATAGGAGAGTAACAATACCACAAAAGTATTCAATAAATTTAGTTCCCTTTAGGTTTTCGAATCCAAAACATTTACTGTGTACGTGTGTAGTTTCATGTGATTGAAGTGTGAGTTTCATTACTTCAGTTCGTTTTACTGGAAAACCCTGCTCATAGCAAGCAAGATAAATATGTGTGAGGTTATCGTTTTTAATAAATAAGAGTCATTTTGGTGAAAATCAGCAAGACAGAATAAAAATATTGCTAAAATATAGTATCTAAAATGGAATTAAAAAATAAAGATTTACTACGTGTACCAATCAAATCTCATTCTTGTGCATTCTGCACATCAAAGTTCAAATATAAAGCGGGTTTAGAGAGTCACATTCGTACACACACTGGTGAAAAGCCATTTAAATGTACGATTTGTGAAACAAGTTTTGCACATCCGACTACACTCCACAAACATACGGCAGTGCACAAAGCTGGAAAACCAAAAAAATGTGAAATCTGTGGGAAAACATTTTCAAGATTCAGAGTCTTTCAAAAGCATTGCGAAACGCATACCGGAGAAAAGCCGTACAAATATCAACATTGCGAAAAACGATTTCTTCGAAAAACGGGGTTGACCGCACATTTAATTGTCCACACAAACGACAAGCCATTCAAATGTAGCATTTGCCCAAAATCATTTCCCAGAAATTCTGACTTATACAAGCATTTGCTTAGCCATACGGGTGAAAAATATCACAAATGCAGTCAATGCCTTAAATTCTTTGCGTCTGCGCGTAATTTACGCCTGCATATGCGAACGCACACGGGGGAGAAACCATACCAATGTTCCAAGTGTGGGACATCATTTACCCAGAAAAGCTCATTGACCCAGCACTTGAGGATCCACACGGGGGAACATCCATATAAGTGTACCATGTGTGGAAAAACGTTTACACAAAAAGGAACCCTGGCCACACATATGAAAGGTCATACAGGAGAATTGAAATATAAATGCGAAATATGTCCAGCACTATTTTCCAAAAAAGCCTTTCTAACTGTCCATAAAACCATTCACGGAACAGCAAGGAAGATCCATCTGAGCAGAAGTTCTACTAATCATCCTGGCGCACCTGAAAATCCGAAATTCTCAGGCAATCATGGGAATGTTAGAGAACCGGAAGCAATCAAATCACATGTCAAGTGCCAGGAGTGTAAGCGGAAATATCTTTCTGTGGAGGATCTCTGCCGACATTATTCCACGGTTCATAACCTACCAAGAGTGTATTTATAAAAAAATAAATTAAAGTGAGTGGTATTATTAAGGTCCTGGGTGATAATTTGATATAAAAATAATAAGTGGTTCGTCGAGAATTTTGTCCAAATATGTGAATATATCTAGTTTCAAAATCATACCTTGTGTAAAGCAACCTGTTTATTAATTTTTCCTTTAATCATTTCTACTAATTTATTCCACGCTAAATTCAATTTCACAAAAAGCGCATAGTTATTTATCAGGGTAACAAATTGAGTTTGTCGTTATTAATAAATTATTGCTCGCCGTAATATTCAGTGAAATCCTTATCACGCTGAAGTGTTTTTAATTGAAGAATTGTTAAATTTGAAATCAACCACAGATTAAATATTGCGTAACATAGAAATCCCATTGTAGACATTTCAACATTAAAAAGCGACAATCGTTAGAATATTTCCGATAAAATTTTAAGCACGAGAATTATTTTGTACATACCGCTACATACCGAGCACATGTGTTTGCACGCAAGATTTCTCAAACAAATCTTCCCATTGGGAGACCTTAGGGTAAATTAGTAAATGAAATGATTGATTGCACAAATTATTAAATATTTCCTTTGTCAGTTCTTTGATCGACAATGTTGCCAATTGTGCAACTTCTAGTTAGCACGTATGCAAATCTGTTTGACAAACAGCTGATCAGAGAATTTAATTACCGTTAGCAGAACATATGTATAGGAATTAGTATTTCCATCATTTGTTAGCTGATTTCTTAAAATTGAACTACACTTGACCCAAATCGTAAAAATTGTACAATTTGTAGTTATCACGCATGCAGATCCGTTTGGCTAAAAGCTGATTAGAGAAATTAATTAACGTCAGAACAACATTATGAGATTCAGAAGTGAATCAGTACTTACGACTGTGCCAATTGTTTTTGAATTTATTTTAAAAAATTGAACAACACTCGACCCAAATAGTATAATTTCAAAGCGATTCCGCGAATTCCTCATTAGTTTAAACTAATAAATACAACCTAAAACCACCAACATCAAAAGAGATACATATAATTTATTTGTTCATACCTAAATCTGAAACAACATGAAAGAACGTGATAAGTTTTAAAACTACAACTTCTCTGCTTAAGTCTATTTTGTACCAAGCCTTATCAGTGTTAAACCAAAACCCCGAAAACTAAATCTTGACGGTAATAATAAAGTGTACGCAATAGCACGTTTAACTATTCTCTTGACCAATTTTAATATTCCTGCCATATTTAGTAGCTGACTATTTCTGTGCTTGAACAGGGCAAACCTCAGCAACACTTATCGTTAGTGACTGTAAGTGACGTTCAGGTAATTGTCATGTTAAAAAACTTTACACGCATGTGCACTATAAAAAAGTAGTAAGCGTTCGTTTAAATGGGATATTTACAATGCATTCCTTTTCCAGCTCATCCTGTAGTTTCTGGTTAGTTAGAGAATACATTACATATTCCACTATGCCTAAACGAAAATAGATTTTAGAAAGTTTTCTTTCTTGACAATATAGTCCATAATACATTTGTCAAATATAGACGCCAGTTTGAAATGTGTTTCTAATGTGCGCAAGTGAAACAGAGTCAGACAAAGTTAGACACCCTCCGTTTATTCCCCTTCACGATACAAATTTAAAATTCAAAAGTAACTGAAAGACTTTCTTGGCGTAAGGAACTGTTAAAAATCATACATTATTGATGATTAAGTACATGCGTAGCAATTTTCGTACAGTTGAGTTTGAAGTAATATTTGCTTGAACTTTGCCAGAATGTCCGACATGTGCCACTAAACATCAGAAAAAATATTAGCGAGCAATGGTTGTAATAAACAGTACGTATGAGTGAAATTTACCCGACTGGGAATTTGCTGAAGTTAACTTACGAAAGACATTCTCTATTATGACTGATATGGGCGATAAACCGTACAAGTGTAATTTTTGTTTCAAAGCCTTTCCAAGCCGGTGACAACTCTGCAGTCACATTACAACTCGTACGAGGGAAAAGCCGTATGAATGCACAACTTGCCTGGACAGGTTTGCACTTAAATCGGTGCTTAAAAATCATTTAATCGTCCACACAAAAGAGCGGCTATATGTATGTCATTTTTGTAGCAAGACATACAAATCCAATCGTAGCCTTAGGCGACACGTCAAAATTCATACAGAAGAGAAACCGTACCAGTGCAAAATTTGCCAGAAAACGTTTTCGACGAGCAGTCATTTGTATGCGCATACAAAAACGCATGCTATAAAAAAAGAATTTAAATGTTTACTATGCCGCAAAGAATTTATTTCCAAAGGCAATTTGACTACGCATATGCGAATTCACACAGGGGAGAAACCCTACAAATGTTCAATTTGTAAAAAATCGTTTAAACATTCTGCGCACTTAAAGATACACAAAATGCGTCATTACGGTGAAAAACCCCATGAGTGTAACCTCTGCAGCAAAACGTTTATAGAAAACGAATCGTTGACAAGACATTTACGAATTCACACTGGAAAACGACCTTACTAATTCAACTACTGCTCAGTGGCCTTTAAACAATCAGGTGCATTGCAGAAACCTTGAGACGACATACCAGTCCAAAGCCAACATCATACGAATGCAATGTTTGCACAAAAATCTGCACGAATGCCGGCAGGTTTGCACGGCACCTGTCCTCACACAAAACTCACAACACGAATACCAACAAGCACGTAAAAACAATTTCTAAAAAGAACCATTATTCGCGCAAACTAATCTGTCAGGCGTGCAATTTAAATTGTGGAACGTTGGAAAACCTGTGCCTTCATTAGGCCCAGCTCCACAAACTGCCTCATGTTTTTGTGAAACGGCTTATATTCAGCAATACAAATTTCATGTACAATTGATGAACTGCCGTTTTGGGCATACTTATCGCCAATACTGTTGTCATGAAAGCATATTTGGCATGTGAACGTAAACAAATCAGAAGGTAGCAACGATTTATCTATATGTACCGCTACCACTATATTTAAGTAAATTAAAATAAAGCCAACACAGTAAAAGTAAGCTACAATGAAAACTGCCATATCGGCAACGTAATTTGTTAGAACATGCAACCGTTATAAAGAAGTGTACTTTTATACATCAACATTTTACGTAAATTTATTTAGAAAAATATTTCAGACAAACAGCTGCCGCTATAGCTACAGTCTATAATGATTCGTGTTTACAGAAAAAATGGTAAATTTATAATTCCTAATTTACTTTTGGACTTTTTTCTAGGTTTTATGGTCAGAAATCCGGGTCTGTAGCAAACATATTAACCCCATGCCCCGTGCTCTAACTCTTCTCATTGGACAGAAACGTCACAGGAAAATGTTTTACAATTACCAGGAAAGTTGTGGGGAACGGGGTAGACGGCACGGAAGATCTCATGGTTCACAACTACATCATAGATAAATCGACCGTATATTTTTTAAATTCTTCTAATACAATATTATTTTGTAATTGCAAAATTTGTTAAACTTGTGATATTCGTTATGGTAATCAGTTATTTAAAATTTTAGCAATTATATGTAATTTTTGTAGCTTTTCCAACCACGGTATTTACATAATGTATTCATTTTTACGGTTACGTGGAAGTCAAAATTATTATTTTATTTCGCGGAGCTTTCCGATGCAACTTGTATCTTTCATCAGCACACAATTAACAATGAAGCTTAATTTAGAAGTTGACAATTTCAGAAAAATTAAATTTACAGCAAAATCTAAACTAAAGTTTTTAAATTAGAACTACTAAGTTATGTTTAGTGTTGGTATTGATGGTAACCAGAGGGAAAGAATGCAATAAAATTATTCAAATTTATCAATTTTCAAATACAATCAAGCCGCGTAAACTGTTATTAGCATATGTAAAAACCACGTTAAACTTTTAGAGCTGCATACATATAATTTATTAAAAGTAATACAATTAATAAAGAATTTTATAATGTCACATTTAGAAAGAAGGTTTGACGTATGATTATTTTGAATTTCAACAAAAATTATGAAAATAATTCTATTATAGGTTGCTTTGTGTACAAATTTTAAGTGACATTCACGTGATGTTTATATTAAAATCTTACACACATTTAGACATTTGAGAAGCAGTAAGCGTTCGTCCAAAATAGACATTTACAATGTATCCCATCTCCAACTCTTCGTGTAGTGTCTGTTGTTCACTGTGAATAACGGTAAAAGAATGCAGTAATAATTCCGCTATGCCTAAACGAAAATAGATTTTAGAAAGTTTTGTTTAATTGACAAAACATACAGTCCATGGTGCATTTGTCAAATAAATACGCAGACGTTAGTTTGAAATGTGTCGCTTAAGTGCACGCGTGAAGTCAGACAAAGTCAAATACTCTTCGTTCATTCCCTTTTTCGATATCATTTAAAATTCAAAAGTAACCTGAGGCTTTCTCAAAAGGTATACATTATTATTGAATATTAATTACACGTGTAATAATTTTCATACTTTTAAGTTAAAGTAGTATTTTTTTGAATTGTGTCAGACTGTCCGACAAGGCCACCATAAGCACTCGGGAAAATATTAACAAGCTGTTGTTGTAAAAAAAGAGAACTTACAAATTCAAATTGCCTGACCTGCAGATACTAAAGTTTTAGCTAACGAAAGACATTCTTGGACTAATATGGGCGAACGACCGTACAAGTGTAATTTCTGTTTCAAAGCCTTTCCAAGCCGGTCGCAACTTTCCTCTCACATTGCAACTCATACAAGGGAAAAGCC
>JAQGAK010003622.1:0-14491 GCA_034696945.1 Lipothrix lubbocki
AATTCATATTTCTTACATGTTTCTTCAACTTGCATATTTTATCATGACCAATAATTCCTAATACATTTTACATTTCTGTTGACAATTTCATACAGGATATTAAGCAATACAATGACCCAAATACTAGATTTTACACGAATTTAAGTACTAACAATCACATTTAAAATTATGTATACAAATAACCTAACGTGATGGACAAAGTCCATAACAAAATTCAATATTTACAATACAAATTCAAAATTTACAATACAAATTCAAAATTTACAATACAAATTCAAAATTTAAACTTCGAATTCAAAATTTACACTACAAATTCAAGAGTGATGGATTTTCCATCACGGCAATTTCATTGCCTGTTTTTATTAAAATATTGTCGGGTTTTAGGCAATACATTGGAATGTTATTTCGTAAATTATATTCAGTTGTGTATAATGTAAAGAGGATGTAAACAGCAAAATCATGTCATTTCCATTATGAAATATCCTGTGTTCAAATCAATATGGTATGAATTATCAGCATTTTTCAAGATCCATAAGTTCAATAATGTAAAGTGTGCAAATTATTTAGGTCAAATTTATATTATAGCAGGAAATTATAACGTTAGACAGGATATTGATATTACAAACTACAAACATTGTACAAGTATAAATTCAAGATGCAAAATATAATTCGGGGTGCATTTGGACATGAGAGTTTATAGCTCTTTGTCCGAGTGTCACCATTCTCTCTCTTCTGAATCTTCCAATGGCAATAAACCTCTCACTGCTAAGCGAGTACACACCAACCCACCAAATTAATTTCTTGACACAAGATTTACACTACAAATTCAAAATTTACATTACAAATTCAAATATTACAATACAAATTCAAAATTTACAATACAAATTCAAAATTTAAAATACAAATTCAAAATTTACAATACAAATTCAAAATTTACAATACAAATTCACAATTTACAATACAAATTCAAGATTAAACCTACAATTCAAAATTTCCAATACAAATTCTAAATTTACAATACAAATTCAAAATTTACAATACAAATTTAAAATTCACAATTCAAATTCAAATTTAAAACACAAATTCAAAATTTACAATACAAAATCAAAACTTACAGTAAAAATTCAAAATTTTCAACAATAATTCATAACTGCAATAAAAATTCATAATTTACAGTACAACTTCTAAATTGGATTAACATTGAAATAAATATTTACTATAAAAACCATTCGGTACAAAAATTTGCCGTCGTTTTTACCTGAATCTGCAGCTTGTAAAATTGATAACAACCCGAGGAAAATCATATAAACCCTCCTATTTAATCTTCAATTTTTAAATATTTTTGTGAGTTCAAATATAGTTACAAGATATAGTCTCTGTTTTGTGAATATGTTCATGTAATTTTGCTCTCCCAATCTTATATACAGCTAGTCATAAAATTAGAATAAATGCAGAAGTTGACACAACTGCTCAAAATCTCATGTCGTATTTATCACTTATTTAAATTTATTTCCCTTTTCCTTTTTCCAATTTCTGCGCTCATTTCAGTTCAAATTGCTTAATATTTATTTCCTTCATATAGTTCAAGCAGTCTAATTAAAATAAATATCTTCGAAATGACGATTTTAATAATTATATTTCTAATTCCAAATTTCAAGTTCCACATAAAATCTATGACAAATATTTTAATATAAAATATTGTTTAATTGATGAATTGATGTATAATTTCCACAACCGTGCTCTGCTTAACATAGGTGGAGCAGTACCAATGAGTGCAGTCAAAACAGCAGAAGCTGCTGCAATCTGTGCGGTCATTGGTTGCGCAAAATTTCCGTTGGCAGGATGCGCTATCCGCTTTGCCATTACATGAGCCAATAATAGCCGCGTTGTTTTTGTTGCTATTAGCCGCGGGTTTGTCCTTCGGGCAGGCGGGAACTTGGCAAGTATGTGGGGACGAAGCTGCCAAAATTTAACAATTTTTAATTTTAACATTAACAATTTATTATCTTTTCTAAATAATAATTTTTAAATTTTTAAGAATTTCATTTTTCTGTAAATTAGTTTTGTCTTACCATGAACCACTGCTAGAACAATAATAATTATTATTGTTTTAAGACAATTATAAAACTTCATCTTCTATATGCAAACTGAATGGAAAAATATGTAAATTATGTAGCTAAAAGCGGTAATTATTATTGGAATTATTGACGATTTGAAATGAACACAGAAATATTCCTATAATAATAAATAAATAATATTTCGCCAAGCCGCTTTCGAGTTTGCTATGAGCTCCCTGAATATTTGTTGTTTGCGGCCATATAGAAATTCATAACAAGGGAATAAATTATAAATTATTATTATTATATCAGCAACCCCAGAACTTTTAATGTGCTTTTGCCATTGTGCAAGTTCATTCATCTATTTCCATTGGAATGAAATAATGTGGACGGACTGATGCTGAGAAAACAACTAATTATTTACACAAGTGCGTGAATACAAAAAGTATTGTGTAATTACAAAGCCTGTGCCAAATAATTATGACAATATTATTTACTTATTACAAGTTCATTGTAAATTTAAGGTTTCTGAACCCGCTTCAGTTTTGACATAATTGCAAAGTAAATTAAATTATTAATATTTGAGTGTAGATTAATTTTAAAACATAAACCTTATAAATGTAAAAAATTTAAACCAATATTTTAAATAAATTCTCCCAAATAGTGTTGTCCGTGGCGTGGAGAGCAAGCATCACTTGATCCATCGTACAATTTACATGAGAAATGATCTTGTTGTTGACGCATTTCACAAGCAGTTTGACATATTCTGCCAGAGTTCCCTACAGGCAACTGAAACATTTGGGGAAGGTGCGCGTCGCAAAATCGGAACGATGAAAACAGATTGAACATTATTACATTCAAAGAACAGATTGTCACATTATTCAGGCAATTAATTGCATAGCTTGCAGTCGTTGTAATTGTATTTCCAGTGCAGCCAAAGTCAGTATACAAGATGATACAGGAACTATTGCTGTTGATGTACTCAATAAAATTATTTTGGGAATTATCTTCACCCCATTTTGACGGATCGTAGATGTTGTAGCACGGAGAAATGCCATTCAGAATGATTACAGAGCTTTGGTTAATGTTTTTAGTTGGGAGGACGAACGCTGCTGGTTCTAAAGATAAATATTTCAAATCTAAGAATAAATTCATAAATTTTGGTATCACTGTAAATTGCATTAAAAAACACGTAAAATTCAATATACGCAGTGAAAACTCTTTTTAACTGTACAATGCTTTACGAAATTTGGCCGTTGTAAAAGTGCTCTTATAGTAATTTTTGGAGACGATTTAATGAAAATCAATTGCTAAAGCACCAAAACTGTGGCCCGTATAGAGATAACCGTAACAAATATGATTCCTACAAAAGAGCTTCCTTATAACAGACGCACATCTTTTACAGGACACCGTTATAAAGAGTTTCCAACGTATATGTTGATTGTGGTAGTTACTTCGAAACACGCAATTGTCGTGCTCACAGCTTTGCCCGTAATGATTGAGATCTTCTCGTGGAATACAAAATTCATTTGTACGTATACTCGTGTGGCAATTAAACGTTTGATCACGCCCTGTAATGCAATCGCTAGTGCATTTCCTTCCTGACAGACCTACTGGCTCTGCTGACCGTCTTGGAAAGCTCGTATTGCAGAGGCTTACCGACTTTCTACAGTTATTGTAGCCGTAGAAGGAATCGGGGGGTGTGCAGTCCATGTAAAATTGATTAGTTCTGTTGTAAGATGTTCCTAAACATCCAATGTTTTTGTAGACTGTGACGCATCTGATTTTCGTCTGCATTATAATTTTTACAACTCTTTGATTCAGGCTTTCGCCATTTATCCAGTCGTACCCAAAGTTGAAACATTGGCGGACTTCGGCCGTACCTATTTTTTTGGTAATGGATCTACTATTTACGTGATTAGATTGATACTTCACTGTAGCCAGGACGGCATTAGCTCCACACGCTGAAAACGGAAAGAATGGATTGTTCAAATGGAATTTTATATTCCGCAGTATAAATTTACTTCTGGACACAAAAAAGGCCGCCGTTATAAAGGATCTGCCCTTATAAAGAGGCTTGATATAAAAAGTCTCCATTGTATTGCGTATTTCTATGTCAACGCCTGATCTCCTTAAAAATCCAACTTACTGCAAGTTTGACAAAGCTCCTGCCCCGTGTAATTAACCCCAAACCTCGGGAAGCAATGCTCATCAGTACTTGGTCCGATCTTGCAACTAAACGAGTTGTTTCCGCTGGGCACGCACTCCCCCTCACATAATTTGCCACTGACGCTGCAAGGAAAGGGGTTGCTCCACGGTAAGTCGTCCGGACAGAACTGAACGGAAAGCCAGTTGTAAAGTGATTGTTTGCAATGTGTTATATCTCGACCACAGTCGTCAGGGGGGAATAAACTCCAATCATCATTGCAGCCTATACTTTGGTAACCCCGCACACAGTTTCCGTAAGTATTCACGGATTTAAATGTATATAGGTCAGTGTTAAGCATCAGCTCCGGCAAGTTGTGACATATTTTGTTCTCCGTTCGTACAATCGTAATAGATTTTCCTCCAAAGTTAGGATTTTCGAAAAATTCCACTTTTCCTGGTTGGCCTATAAAATATGATCGAAATTATTACGGATACAGTATAAGGTCTATAAAACGGCATGAAAAATGCATAACATCTTAATAATACACCAGACGCTCGCTATGAGTGATATCCATATAAGAGAACAATCTCTGTAAGAGATCCTTTGGGTCCACATATCATACATAGTTATTAGCAAACTAGCTCTCTCTATAAGAGAATTCTTATATAAGAGACTGATTTTGGTGATTTATAGCGTTGTCTTATAGCGAGATTTCAGTGTATATAGTTCTGTGTTTATAAGGTTAGCTGACAAACTCTACATACAATTTCTCCCTGACTTCATAAGCAAAATATTGCCAAGTATTTACTGTTATTAAGAACGCAATTTCCACTGCATTCCTGTCCTAAGAAGTTTATCCCTTGAGCAGGGGAGCAGAAATCGTTTGATTGTAGACCAGTTGCACATGTAAATACGGGATCGAAAACGTCCAGCCGGCATCGATTAAAAATGCATTTTTGTTCTCCTATAGTGACAGCAGGATCGGATTTTGGGGGAGTTTCCGCATCACAATAACTAACGGATTTTGGAACTGGCCAGTCACAACTGCTGAAATTCTTCAGGCATTCAAAATCCGAGGATGCGGAGACAGTCCAATTGTTCCCAAGACATCCTATCCCGTTGTAAAAACGAACGCAGAGATCCTTAACGTCAATTGAATTCCAATTCCAACCGGGAAACTCATAGAATAAATTGTAACATCGTTTTCCGCTTTGGTTTCCAAGAACGAGTTCCTCTCCATTGAAGTTTGAAAGGGTATACATAGCGGGAAACCAAGGATAGTTTGTGTTTTCACCTTGAGAAAAAGTGCAGAAATATAAAAGCATTTAATTTTCATTTTTTCAAAAATTTAAATTAGTACACGTGTCTCGATGTGGAGACACCCATTGTAAAACGCTACAAAAGTACCACTATAAAGAATATCTCAGTAAGTGCATATGAATCTCATATTGTAGTTAAGGGTGACACCAGGTGGGCTACAATAAGAAAAGCTCCCTTATAAAGAGTTAAAAAGACAAATGATGTGCCGAAGTAAAAAGCTATTACCACATTCAGATTTCGTGCAGATATTGCCGTCATAGTTTGTAAACTTTCTCGGTGAGCACAACTGTAGAGATCCATTTGCGACTTTGCACGAGAAATATGGTCGTAATCCGGCTTCACAATCTGATGAACAATTTTCCCCACTCACCGAAATTCCAATTTCTTTAGGAAATGAAGCATTGCAGAAACTAAATGATCTGATGTCGTTTGGAAGCACTTTGTAAAGAATTTCAGAAGTAACATTTTCGCCTTCTCCAGTACATCCAATGTTTTTGTATAATTTTACGCAGTGGCGCTTAATGGAAACTGAAAATGGAATATATCTTGTCCTGATAGAAAATATATTGTGACATCTTGCATTTTTGTTTAAAAAGATTTCCTTTCCCGGTCCTCGGAATTGATCGGTTTCGTATAAAACCACATTGTCGGTTAGCCACAGATCTGATAAGTTTAAGTAAATGAATTTAGCAGTAGAGTTTTACATTTATTCATTTAAAGCGCTAAACGCACCTGGAAGACGGCAATTCTCCAAACAAAAATCTCCAAAAAAATTTTGCTGCTTCCGTGGAAAACAGTAATCCCACATGTTTGCCTTGTCTGTGGAACACGAAAAATATGGCTTTCTCATTGTAGTGCAATTTGTTTTACAGTTTTGGCCTCTCGATCCTTTGATTTGAGATGATATTGGTGGCGAAATGTTGCACACGCCGAAGGACACAATCCGATCATCCCAGCCGCACGTGTCGAGAGATATTGGGCATGTTTGGTTAGCCAAAAGCATAGTGGAGTTTCCAGTGCAGCCAAAATCATCGTAAGCAATTACGCAATAGGAATTCAATTGTACTGACGATATCAAAAGTGTGGATGCTACGTTGTAACAAACTTTTTTATCCATTTCGGAATGCATTACACGGAGACAGTTTTCCGATTTAGCGAAATAACTTTCATTACACAACATTATGTAATTGTTTACGTCCTTTTCATCTATTAAAACCAGTATTGATTTCATTGTTTTGTTCAATATTTGAGTTATATATAATATAAATAATTATGTATAAGTATTAGGCGTGTTATGAATTTTTGGCGGTTACCAATTACAAAGGAACTGTTAGGTCCTCGAGAACTCGGATGCTCGTAGGAAGCTGTTTTGTTTAGCATGAAAATAAAAATATACATATTAATGCTGAATTCGTCTGAGGTGGCGTAATAATAATTCTATTGCGAAATTAACCGTCCTTGGAAATATATCAGAGAAAAACACTCAAATATCCAAGGAAAAATTGTCCGTATTCACTGCTGATGCGGGGTATTCTATACGTTGTGTATGCACGTATCAGAGTTGTTCTCGGGTTAAGTATTTACATGGATCTAAAATCATCATCTCTGTATGCCGAAACCTATGAGTACATACTAAGTTTTAGCAAAATCGGAAGAAATCGTTTCAAAAACCTGGGAACTCCAAACCGCTTGAACTGATTTGTCCTAAATTGTTATTGATCCAAGGCCTATAGGCTAAATATATGTATATCAAGTTTCAGTCAAATCGGATAAAAAATGTTCACTGAAATTGGTTTCGAGGAAACTGAAGAATTATTTCGTCGGCGATCTAGACGTAAGTACATACACATCAAATATTTTTTAATTTGGACCTGAACATGACTCGAACTTGAACACGACCCGAAAGACACGCGTACTACTCGAACTTGAGAACAAATCTGGTACGTACATATAGGGCAACTGGTACAACGTTTTGGTAGTTTAGGCTACTACCTTTAATATAGATTTGAAGGGGAAATACAATTGGAATAGACGGCAAAATGTAACTATTCATACATACTGTCTACCTCAAGAAACTTTTGCCACAAAAAATAGTCTAAAGGTTCTTGAAATCACTACTTGGGCAAAAAAACAAAATTTAAAACAGCTATTTTGCAAAAATTAAAAATTTTAGATACCTATTTTGTGAAAACGAGAACGAACATATTGTTTGTAATAAATATTTTAATTGTGTGTATTTCACAAATAAATTAATGCTTTTAATAATATACAGAGCGATATTTTTTATTTGTGCAGATTTTTTTTGCGCCGTCTATTGCGTAAAATGTGCCTTGTGTTAGCTTTGGACGCTGAGTTTAAAACTAGAGGAGCAAAGTGTACACAATTTGCACATGTACACGAGACGCATTTTGGGTTTTGTATACGTAAACGCTTAAAACACGTCCATGGGCTACTAAAATATGGCCTGCTAGAAGTGCCTCAGGTCGCAATTTGAGGTTTGAGTAAGGTTATACAATTGCTACTCAAAGTGGGTTATCTCCACGTTTACACATTTAAATTCAAGGTGGCTTATCCGCCATCACTGTAAACAAAACTTAGATTATTCTGTGCCTTTAGGTAATGATAATGAAACACTTATATACCTACATATGTAGCTTGTATTTCCGTTGCCCACAAGTGATTCTTGCTAGGCCGGGGTAAGCAATCAAGTTTTTTGCCGTCTCTCAAACGGCAACTCCATGTGTTATTATCACCATGTATGCATGGTGTCTCGCAAGACAAGCCCGAGTGTCCTAGTCCAACATGATATGGTGGCAAGAGATAAACATCACAGAGTCTGACTGACGCAGTGTTGCTTAATTTGATTAAATCTTCCATGTTTTCTTTGTATTGTAACAAAAATGAAGCCGAAACTTGGGTAAAATGTCCAGTGCAATCAAGGCTTTCATACATATAAAAACAAGTATTTAAACTTCGCGCGCGAAATAATTGATTTCCGGGAAGGCCGTGTACCGTTGGCAAGTTGTAGCATTGTTGTTCGTTGCGCCAATCAATCTTTGATATATTTTTGATGCTGAACTTACAATTTGGTGGAGGACAAAATTCTCCAAAATGGTTCAAATCTTGTCGGGGAACACAATATTCCCTTTTGCTCAGAGTGGTTTTACAAGTAAATAAATGCGGCGATGTGCTGGTTGTGCAATTGCTACTGCATTTCTTTCCAGTCAAACTCAGAGGCTCGGTGTAAATATCTGGGAAGCGCTTGTCACAGTGACTGATTGAACTATGTTTCCACTTCTGATTCCTTAGCTGATCACCACGCGTTATATTCACGCTAGGCCCAGTACACCCAACATGCTCATACAATTGTAGACATTGCAGGTCCACAAGTTCTAGGGACCCCACATTATTTATTCTAGAGCCATCATGACGATTGGTTACCAAGTTGAAGCAATTTTGTATTTCCCCTAAAATAATGTGGATGTAGTTTTGCTTAATTGAATCGTATAACCGGACGACGCTTAGGTTCCAACATTCTAAAACATTCAATAACTCCAAAATTTAGACTGCTAAAATTATGCTCATGCCTATTTTGTTTATTATATTCACATCATAAATCTTACCACATTCTGGACAAAAATGCTGCCCCGTTTCATCCATTTTCTCACGCGGGTAGCAGATTTCAATAATATTAGCTTCTGTAGTGCAAGTAAACACCTTTCCTGTAAGCTCACACGAGCCTTTGCATAAGTTACCACCTATTCCACAACTTTTTTTCCTCATTGCTGGTAACTCATCTGAACAAAAACTAAAGGATTGTACACCCTCCGGAAAATGTTGCTCGTTTTGCAAATTATCCGGTGGAAGAACTGTCGTAGAATATTCGGTACAGCCTATGGTTGAGTAAGTCTTAATGCAGTTGTTGTTTAAACTAACTGCCGAAAATGAAATGTTGAGTGTTAAATTATTCCTAAAAACATTGTAACACAATTGGGTATCCTTATGCGCGATCGTTATTGCGGCCCCATTCAAACCTGGCTTTTCATATAGGGTCACTTCGTAAGGCTGAGCTGTTTAGGCACAAATGTTTATATAATTACAACATCAGTATAAATAAAGATTTGAAAATTCAATACAATTACGGTCACAAAATCACTAACAAGTAGATATTTTCCCTTGTCCGAGAGCTACGGACTTGCCATTTTTACTGATAGTAGATATTAGCTCCGTACCTCTCGGACAAGAGAAAATGTCTACTTGTGAGTAAGCTGGAAAACTCTATAACGGATCTCTTTATAAGGTCACACATTGTGAAATGGCAGCAGTTCTTGCTTTAAAAAAATCAGAAAAAATTGATTTTGAAAAGATGATTTTAAAGTTATAAAAGTTCCGTTATAGAGTTTCTACTGTGTTAGTATGGAAAGCATTACTATTCAAGGTACAGTTGGTGGTGCAGTCATTTCCAAAAAAATCAACTCCAGGAGCTGGTGAACATAGGTCAAAAGTCCTGTGATTGGGAAGCGCGCAAGTGTAAACATTTCCTCGAATCTTACACGTGGAATCGCAAAGTTTTCCCCTGGAAGTAACGGGATTGGTGTAGACCAAACGAAGAGGCGAATCGCAGTAACTTACGGACGCTGGATTTATCTGTGTGCACGCCCTTAAGTTCTGAGCACAGTTGGGGTTTGGTAAATTGTCAACTACAAAAAAATTATTGCCCAGGCATCCCATTGTGCTGTACAGCCTAACGCAACTGTCTTTTACATCGATAGAATTCCAGTAAGACTTAGATCCCCCATTGTCAAGATTGAAGCAAGTCTTGTCGCTTCCGTTAAACATGAAATACCCTTCGCCTATAAAGTTTGGCATTGGATAAATGACCGGCAGCCATGGGTGTTGATCTGTATCTATACATACAATCTTCATTAATATTTTGTTATCAAATTCCCTGATGCCCTATACATGTATAACTTTCCTCCTTGTTGCTGACTGTGATTAATAAATGTAATTACTTACTCGTAGGACATTTGGGCGAATTACAAGAATGTCCTAAATAGTTTGTAAAATCTCTCGGTGAGCAAAACGTTCGAGTTCCGTTGGCGAGCGTGCAGGAAAAGTAAAGGTTTGACCCGGCTTCACAGTTCTCTGAACATTCTTCGCCATTTAATGCCTTTCCATGAGCGTTTAAGAAAGTAGCATTGCAAATACCAACTGATTTCTGGCCATCCTGAACACGGTGAAACACATTTTTTGTGTGGACGTCCTCCCAATCGCCAGTGCATCCAATACTCATGTACAGCCTCGTACAATTTTCAAGTATTGATATTGCATAACCGAAAATATTATGATTCCTCATTGGGATATTTTGACAACTGACGTTATAATTCAAATAGAATGTTGTTCCGTGGAAAATTTCTTTCCCCTCGCTAACTGTGACCTCGTTAAAACCGACGTAATTTAAATATATATAATCTTTATATGTATACTCGTATTAACGTAGTAATGTACGCATGTAGAACAGTCAACGGTATTAAATTAGATTTCATTACCTATAAAAGAATGGTTCCTGTCGTACAAAAATTATGCATTTAAAATTTCTAATAAGATCAAAGAGTTTTGGCAACATTAATTATAAAATTTAAATCAAATAATGAAACATTTATATAAAAATTACCATTGGAATAAAAAAAGTCATCCAACTCCAGCCCATGCTTGCCATATTCAAATAATCCCGATTGTCCGGCGATTTTTCCAATACAAGTTAACCAAAAAAAGAAAGCAAAAATAGTTTTGAGCATGATGCCTCACTACTCCCCTGTACATGAATACAAAACTGTGGTGGATGAACTTGTTGTCATTGGTTTTAATCCATATTTCGGCAATGTTTGTGGCTTTCTGATATTCCTGATCTAATTTTTATTTCTCGGTATAACAAAAGACTTAACCACACTAACTTGCAAATCGGTGAGCTTAGGTAATATTATCAATTACAATTCCATCCTTTTGCTTGCGGTAATGGCTTTGACCACACAAATTAATACTTTTGTACATTTGGTGACAAATTATTTCGTTGAACACATTCACCGCCATAACCACCAAGACCAAATCGAGTAAATTGAGTTTCTAAGTAATCGGTTTTGTGTGGAGAGGATTCTAATTAACGACATATCAATAGTCAAGACGCGGTCACCGCAAGGGAAGAACGTAATCAGGTCAACTAAGTGAACAACGTAATTACGTTCCGCTATTATGCAGTGAAATTTTGAAAAGTAGATTTATTAAATGGTTTAATTTTGTGTGAATATGACTTGAGGAATGAAGTTACATTCGAAACTCTTAATAACAGCTTTCTATGAGGAAGCAAAATATTACATTTATAGAGAAATGATCTCATAATAGTCAACATTTCATGCGATTTATTAAGTTTAATAAACCACTTGCAATCGCAAGGGAGATCAGGGGCGACAATAAAATGACAATCTCAACTTATCTTTCCATTGATAATATCAATAATGTTATAAATAACGCTATTACGAAAAGAAATTATAAAGTTATCCAATTCTGCTCTTGCATATACATACATATAATTCCTATCCAAATAATTTTATTGCAATCGTATATAAAAATTCACTACAATTTTATTTCTTGGGAATTTTCCGAAAATTTGTTTAGCGGCAAGCGCTGTAGGGTTGCACGGGCACTCCTGGCCTCATCCCGCAACGGCAGCACACTTGGTTCACTCCGCAGTTTCCATTGTTTTCACAAGGTGGTTGGGGATTCTCTGGGTCGTAGTAGCAATCGTTACAAATACCTGTGATATGATGTATGAATTATTAATTAAAATGGTTAATATTTATAAAAACTTTAATTTAAACCCTTAATTATTCAATATTAACATAGATTTACTATAAGTCGCGGCGGAGGAAAAGCACAAAAATGCAACACAGACGATGATGAACTTCATCGTGCTCAAGTAATAACAGACTGCGACAAAAGATTTAATAAATAATTTTTAAAGATTTAATTAAATTGTTGGTGGGGATTTTTAGAACGACTTTTGTAGAACAATGAGGTTGGATGGAATAAAAAATTATAAATTATTATTTTAATTTGAAAATTTATTCCTATCTACAGGTGTGTTTTGCTCATAATAGGCGAACTATAATTATCTGTTCTGTTGAGGGAGTGCGAAGGAAATTTGTTTGCACAGAGCAGATGTGGCAAATGAGCTTAATGGCTTCCCACAAGAAAATCTAGCATGTTTGCCTTTATCATGCCTTTGTTTCTCAATTTCTATTTTTAATTATTTTATGTACCTTTTCAGCTGAACTATCATCAGTTAAACTTGCAAAGGTGCAGAAATAATCTTTAACCCATATAACGTTAAGAAAATTTTAGCACCTTTGCATGTTTAACCGACGATATGCAAATCATCGACGAAGTATCAAAACATACCAATTTTTGTGCTGGAGGTATTCTCTTCAGGTTAATTCATCTTTTATTCACGTGATACGAATTTTAATATTTATAACCATCGCATTAAAATTAGGGCTGGGACCATTTCGCGTTTTTTGCCCTACAAATTTCGCAAAATTAAAGTCAATTTTTCGCGTTATTTTGCGATTTTTATTCAGTTTTTATACTATTTTTCACGATTTTCAAATTTAATTTTTTCGGTTTTGGGATGGTCGGATGTCCAATACAACAATTTACCCAACTGGGAATACTGTATTATGAATTTTTAACGGTATCGTGTTTTTCGCGATTTCCCAGCCCTAATTATAATATATGTAATGGGTTAAACATAATTTCTTTTGAATAATTCTGGTTACACTTTTGTGTATCAATATTTACGAATTATTTTGTTATTTATTTCATGCCCGTTTATTTTTATCGACAAACATTATTGGGCGGCAATTGCTGCACCGAATTTGGATACTGCTGATACGGGCACGGAGGACAGCAACGTTGTTGGACCCCGCAGTCCGCACTTGTTGCACATGGATTGTCGTAATTAGCTGATGGATTCCCTGGGTCGATCGGGCACTTGTTACATATAAAAAATTTGGGGTTTATACTCCGATTTACCCGAAGGCCTTACAGAGTCTTGTTACATATACCTGATGATTTTACAAATTCAAAATGTAGAGTTAAAAAGCAATATAATAACAATATTATTATTTTTAATAGGTAATTCATTGTTATGTGATATTCTATTTACTATAAGCCACAGCCCAGGATAAACACAAGCAAAACGCAAGAATAAAGATAAACTTCATTTTGGCTTTTCAATGTCTTCCCGAAATAAAATAATTTAGTGTAGAGCGATGGGCTGGGAGCGAATTTAAATTCTGTAGAGCAATAATGTTGGATCAGATAAATAAAACTACAATTTTTATCCAGCTGTATACAGTGTGTTATATTATTTGCTTTTGAAATGAATAGGAAATAGCAGGATTAAAATAATTACTAATGTTTAAGCATAAAAGCCCATTTGTTTAAATAATGGATAAAAATTATTGTGACATTTATCTGTCCATAAAAAACATGTGTGCCTGCCTTGAATGTAATGGCGTCGTAGCAGTATTGAGCGTGAATAATTATTACAAAAGCCCTAATATATTACCATAATAATTTTTTTCGACAATTTTCTATGAAAATTAAATAATGGAATTTAATTTCAATTTTCAATGAAAATGGTCAAAGGTAATTTTTATTTTTGAAAACCTAATATTACAATGACATTATGTACATATACTGTGAGTGAAAATTTAATTATTCTTTTTGTGTAAATTTCCTGTTATAATATAATCCACGAAAGTGTAATTTAATAATTACACTGTTTATAGTCAAAAATAAATTTAAATTTCCTTGTTAATTAGGACGTTTTTAAGCAGTACAATTGACGGCTGCAACAATTATAGCAGCAAATACCCGGGCCGTCCTTACAACCTTTTCCAAATAC
>JAQGAK010003623.1:0-14488 GCA_034696945.1 Lipothrix lubbocki
GAGGTTGCCAAAAATTTTAATCCTGGTCATGCGACTCCATTCATGTTTATTGGAATCAATCACGTTCGCGATGGTGTTCTTTGGCAAAAAGGACTTCGTCACTCGATGCAATATCAACGTGTACGTTACGCACAGGACGATGGCGAACGTCAGAGTGTAAATAGCGCCGAATAAAATACAGGCGTCTATTGCCGTAAGTACAACAAACGTATAAATGTTTTGATATTTTGACGGAATCCACGGGTAAAATCTGTCGGACAAATTTGGATAGCGAATTGTCAGGAAAACATAAGCCAGCAGAACAAGGAACAGGCCTGATAAAGCATTTGTAGATTGATATTTTACAATAAAATTCTCAAGGCGGTATTTCCTTTGGTATTCCGGGGACAGCAACTTTCCTGTTAATTGCACAAATTATTTGACAAAAATTATTACAATACTTTTAACTTTTATAAATAATAAATATAAACAAATATTTTTCTTTAAATTTCAAATACCAGATTTAAATCCAGTAAAGAAAGTTTTGTAAATTTTGTAGCACCTCGGAATGTCTTCTAAATTTTGGTAAATTCGGAAATGATCGTATGCTGCGTGCACTGTCATGAGAGTAAATATGATGAATAATGGGATTTGTCCCGCGATAATTTTACTATCCCTGAATCCATAAACGCATGCAAAACAGTTGTAAACTTGATGAATTGCTTTCAAAAACAAAATTGCAGAATAAATTTTCCACAGCCAAACTTTGTATATCCTGGCTACGACAAATAAGTTTCTATCATGGTCCCAATCATATGGAAGGAGGTAGAAATAGCAGCCGAATTTGTAGAATCTTTCTATAGCTTGTAAGCACGTTCTTGGAAACATGTCCAACTAATAAATAACTATGAGCTTTATTTTTGTAAATCCAATATGGCGACCCATCTGGTAGTTTTTGTAGGTTTTGCATTTGTCAGAATGTAGCAAGAATTTTTAATTTTTGCTGACTGTTGACAAAAATATTTCCAAACCACTTTGAAATTGTTGAACGTTGTAAAAAATTTTCCAATAATTAAGTGGGAAATACCGTAAGAATAGAAAGCGATAAATATTTGCAACGTTAAATTTGGGATAAAAAATACATTGAAATGGGAAGGACGAATAATAAAATCAATTTTGTTATTCACTGGAAGCTTCCTATTTATGTTTATCCACTTTCTTACTTTTCCCTCATTATCTTCGCAACGTCAACCAATTATATAAATTAAGTATTATTATATAAAGTTGTAAAAATAACTATGTTTGTTCAGGAACGGCCGGTAATTACCGCGCCCGCAGAAGATTATTAAACTAATGATGTAATTATTAATATTTGGAGGAATTTCTATCCAAGCACACTTTAGCGTATTTATTGGATTAAACACAGTAAGTAAGCACAGCAACGTCAATATATTAATATCCGCAAATGAATTTAATTCACACACATGCAAGTAGCACGCCGAGCAAAGAAAAAGAATAATTGTGGTGGAACGTCAAAGAAATACAGGCACATCTCACAATCAGCTCAGAATTACTTAATAAACCTTTTAATAACCTCGTATGTATAATTACATATAATCCGGATCAATAATTTAGCCAAGTTACCTTTATATGGTCTGATCAACCATCAAGGTTGCCTAAAGGTAACGTCTAAATGTGCAGGTGAAAATACGACCACGTTGCTAATATTGACTTATTGTTAGTGACGTAGGAAGAATTAAAAACGTGGCGTTCCCGGAAATTTTATTACCGGAAGAGAACGCTTTTGGTAGGCTTTTACTCTAAAAGGCATTTAATATTTTAGGCAATTCGCTATATATTTCAAATTAATTGACGCAGGTTCCTAGGAACTATATAGAAACTTTAATCCATTAATCGTTTATGGTTTAGGCAAGTAAATAAAATCAAATGGTTCAATCAGCTTACTGCGGATTATAAATAATTATAATAATAATTATAATTACGACAACGATTATATGCATCTTGAGTTCGTAAAAACGATAATTTAAATAGGATTTGATGAAATGTAATGTTCTCAAACAGTATTAAACGGTTATAATATAAAGCTGTTGACTGCCAACAAATTTAATAAAGTCTTTCTCTCTCAGATTAATCCGTGTTTGTGGTTTCGTGACAATATAGGTGAATTGGTAGTGAATGCGCGTATTATGTATATAAAGTATGTAAGACATGTACATACATACTAATATAGCCGGATAACTTGATGGGGCCGCCGCGCCCTTTTGATATTTTTAAATATCAAAAGCCAATACAGAAGAGTTTAATTGAATCATTTTCTACTTATTTCAAAGCAATAAATTAATGACGTGTATTATCAATCTATTTACTATTCTATTTTCTAGAATTTAAACTTCTTCTTTTAGTGCTGAAATTAGCCCTTGGTCAACAACAAGCGTTAGAAAACATCAAAATGGGAAACAACGTTTGCCTATACATACACAGTTCTAGTTTTGCAAATGATTTACCCATGGAGCTGTGCATGCCGAAAAGTTGTATCATTGCCAGATTTGCAATTATGGACGACAGCATTTCAAGACTGCATACTCATTCTGTATTTTTCAAAAGTGTGGTTGGACAAAATGGACGCATTGACACAACCAATAGTTTATTACACAACGACGATATAGGTATACAATTTTTACGACAAACTAGGGAAGCCGTACCTCCAGTCCAGCTGTCAGATTATAATTGCGGTGTTTATCAAACCGTTTTCGTTCTATTTAGAACATTCCGTTGCTCCAGATTTCGAGTCAAGACCTTACGTGTTACTCGCGCACACGTTTTTGATTGATTTTGCCGCCACTCTTTACTATATACGATCGGAAATGATCACTGATCTACGCATTCTCATCATTGCATATGTATCTAAATCACGAAAAACATTTTGGAAGAGATAAAACAAGTGACCCTTCCACAAATACTAGTAAAGGCTAGATAGGCTCGGAGTGCTTTTTATGAATATTATAATGTCTAGAGGTCCTAGTACTTGGGAATGGTACAAATAAAACAACTCTAAAGGCCAAAAGCTTTTCTCACAAAGCAGGAGTAATTCTGTCTTTATTTTAATTTAACATTTTGCTTTTATACATTACCATAGATGCTTAGGTAAGCATCATGAGATTTTCATGTTGGACTTATCTATAGATTTTTAGAAGGTTACATAAAAGTGCAGATTCAGATGCACAAGTTGCACTTTATGAATAAATTGGGTTTTGGGCTACCTAATCAGTTTAATTCATAAATAAGATTTTCCTTCATGTGCTGTCTGAGTCAGCACATGAGGGAGGAAAGGAGATAAGTTTGAAGAGTAGAGATGTATGTTACTTAGTGGTGGAACACAAGCGAGATTGGATTTAGAACATCGCGATACGAATTAAGATGCATTCAATGTTTCAGCCTAATTGAAGAGATATTTGACATTGACGCACATCCAAATTTGACAGGCAAAAAGCTGCACAAGATTATTGAGAATGTTGTTTCGAGTATATTTAGAAACGAAAATCACTGTCTCGAATGACTTTCACTACGAAAAAACAATCAATTCGCTTAGTCAGCAAGATAAAAAAGCATTTACATCGCGTCTGCAACCACAAACTGTTTGCACAGCACATGATTTACATTGTTACTACAAAATTTTCCAACGCGACCTTTGCCAAATTACGCGGAGCGAACATATGCATAAACGAATACATCACTACATTTGGTGTTGGAAATAAACTGTTTTTCGACATGCCTACCCATGTAATGCCATATTCGACGTTCCTTATTTGTCGTCAAGATGGTGCAACTTTCTTGACGTGCAGTGGCTTCAAAAGCTTTCTATCCTTTGAAATTTACAGCCGTCCTTTTCAATGGGATTTGTGGCTTAGTATGGCAATTGGTAAAATTTTTACGACTGCCATAAATTCGTATCTCTTATTAGGCGATATGCAATTGCGCAATAAATATGCTGTAATTGTTATGCCATTTCTGGTTTTATTGGAAAAAATGCCGAACAAGACCGTTTTGTACGTAACAAGAAATATTCATTTAATATTATTGGTGTGGTTGATATCAGCAGTAGTTTTAAGCAATGCATACAAAGGTATTGTGACATCCGATTTAACTGCGCCCGTAAAAGCCTCTGCTCCCACAACTTTAAAAGATGTAGCAGAATATAATTCCGTACTAGGAGTACAGCTCAAACAAAATGACATTAAAGAACTTCTACAAAACCCACGATCACAAAATAACCGGATTCTGGTCAACAGGCATTACGATTTACGATATATACAACGATTACGATTGGTGGTTATACCTTACCTTGCTCGAAGGTTTCGAAAACATAAAAGCTTTTCCCACGCAAACTTTCAAACGAATAAATGAGATCCTTCTTCGGCTGGTGATACCCGGAGTGACTATGCTTATTAGCCCAGAAGAAGACGGTTCAGGATGAAACAACGTTGCAAAAATTGGGTTCAGGAGCAAAATTGAAAAATTCAGATTGCCACGTTGGCGGAAAAAGACAAGTTTTACTCGACCGTTCTTCATTGGTAAAGAAAATATATTTGAAAGTAACTTTGGTATTGTCTTTGAAATTGGTGCTGGCAATGTTTTGATAAAGTTCCTGAGGAAAGTTCAGGAGAGCGGCTTGATTAAATTGATTTACGGTCGGGTTAATTCCGTTGTGAATAGCAAGATGGAGTTGAGCAGTTTCCATAGAAAAAAAGTGGATCAGCTCAAAATATCTTCTAACTTGGTTCGCACTATGGCGTGGATTTACAGTTGTAGTTCAGTAGTATTCACAACTATTTTTATCACCGAAATGTGCTTTTGGTGCTGGGTATGGGAGGATCCTTAAAAACTACGACAGTCAGTTTTTACTATACATCGGCACTCGTGGACACAGAATATTTATTTGACCTCGGCATTAAGTAGGTTTGAAGTTATTGGTATAATTATTTGTTAAAATTCCTGATGACAGTGCGGGGTAGTGGCACAGGTTTTATTTAAATATTGCTCATTTTTCCATTTGGGGGTGCAAAATTCGGTACCTTCTTAAATCATTATTGGAAGCTGAATTATCTGTGCAAAATCGTTTCACTTTCAAAAACTGGAAAATGAAGTTATTTTTGACAATACAAACTCCGTTTAGATCAAATATTATTAATGCCCTAATGTTTTTTGAAAGTTTTTGTGGGGTTTTACTCTTAAAGGCATTTAATATTTTAGGCAATTAGCTATATATTTCGAATTAATTGACGCATATTGCTAGGAACTAGAGACTTTAATCCACTAAACTTCATGCTGTAGGCAACAGTAAACAAAATCAAAAGTTTCAATAAGTTATTTACTCTGGACTCTATGCTGAAAACTCTTTCTTACTGTCATACCTGTCCAAAGCCGGAGTCGTAAATTCCAACCACTCTTTTCCAGCTTATGAGCCTAATCAATAAATGTAAAATTCACAATAAATGCTATAAATTCATGATATTGAAAGACAAGCAGCTAAACATTGCCTCCTAAAATTCAAGAATAAATGGGTTTATATCTTATATAAATGCTGTTCATTATTATACATTAGGATTAAAGCTTATGCAAAAATACCTAATCTTGGGGGGAAAATTTACAACAGTTAAAAATACTTTAAAAATTCTAATTCAAAGAATTTGGGAAATGTCATGCAGGAACTCAAAGCAGCTTTGCCCCATCGCAATGTTTGCTGATTCTTTAGATGTGTATCAGTTTAATTTCCTATTATTACTCGTAAATCTTTCTTCATCTTTTAGTTTTAAACTTCACTTAAACATTTATTGTAGTTTAGATTTAAAAATTGATATATGAACTATTCGTTGTAATAACGTTTCACAACTACTTGTTGCGTAGAATTCGGGGGGGGGGGGTGGCAAATGCGATATTTTTCGACATGATTACATACCCATGTATTACCATGGTCAACTTTTCATATTTATCGTCAAGGTGGTGTAACATTCTTATTTACAGTGGTTTGAATTGCTTTATTTCCTTTGAAATTTACAGCCGACCTTTTCAATGAAACTTGTGGCGTGTATTGCAATTGGAAGTTGTTTTAAAATGCGAACTTCTACGTAACGCTTTGCAATCAAACATGTGGGATCCGCGAGGTATTACTATTCATTGTTTAATAATTGAAAAACGTGATTAATAAATAGCGATTCAAGTTTTATTCCGAGCTTTCGATTACATAGCAGTTATTGTCAGAGACGGGACAGGATCTATTATATTTATTAAAATTCTTGAGGAAAGCCAGAAAAGTGGCATAGGTTTTATTTATAATTTGCACAAAGGGTAATTCCTTTGATTAAAGCGGCCTGAAACTGGAACGAAGATGACAAAAGTTACAAAGGAGCATGCACATATTGCCGCCTAAAGTGCCAAATGGGTTGTCTTCGTAAATCTTAAAAAGAAACCGAATTATCTGCCTAAAATAGTTGTACGTGCAAAAGGTGCAACATGGGTTATTTCCAACACGCCTAACATCCTAAATCCTAACATAAAAAATCCTAACATCGTTTGGACCAAATTAAATAAATAATTTGCAATGCCCTAATGCTTTTAGTAAGAAAAGTTGGATTTAATCCACCTAACGGCAACATCGTGGCACATACCATCTTTTAGATATAATATTGTAATCCTTTATATGCTGTCATAAATATATTGGGGAATATGTATGTAGTATTGTCTGGAATGTCATATTTATGTATATGTGTACGCAGCTGATGCAGTTACACATGTATGTGTTGTGTAGGCATCTAGTGATGTATAGAATAACCTGGAATATTCTATGGGAAACTTCTAGACACTGATAAGGTGGGGTTTCCCCCTTTCCAGCACAAAATACAGCCTCTCACATATAAATAGCCAAGCGAGTTACAGGCACATAGTCAACAACATATCATGGTAGAGATGCGGATTCTCTATTACGTATTTTTAAATATAAATAGAGCCGATTCCTGTGACAACGTATAAATAAATAAAAATTTTGTGCGACATAAATAAATTACAATCCACCAAATAATGGATAACCAAAGTTTTAAACCGCCGTTATAAGTGCGCGAATTAAAAAGTACGCGGCAAACCTTTTATCTACACTTCACACATCCAATTTCGGAACAACGATATTGTGTTCCGATCCAAAACTTGGCGGATCTTGACGATCAAGACATTGCCGATCTGGAAGAGTTGGACGTTCACGAGATCATTGATGTCCAAGTCATCTCCACCCATCGCGGCGACTTTATATTTAAAAATTTTGATAGCGTGTTCCAAGATTGTAGTCAGCTCATCAAGTTTTTACGAGAAGAAAAATTAAAATTATTTGAATGGGAACAGCGAAGGCGTTTGGCTCGGATTATTCCGTCATTACCTTCAGAGTTACAAGAAAGTGTTCAGTATTGCTTTCAAATTTGGGGAGAACAAAGTGCGAACGTCAGAAATATAGAAGCAAATGTTGCGGATGAATACAAAAATCTCGAAAATCCTACAGCAAAAGTCGAAGATAACTTTATTGCCGACGATAAAAATATCCAAAAGACAGATGCGACAGTCACAGAAGAATTTACTTCAGACCATAAAACTAACGTAAACTCAGAAAATATCCAAAAAGCGATTGTCGTAGAAAATCAGCATTTAGAAAAACCAAAGGGAAACTTTGCGGCGTAAAATAATTTTGAAGTGAATATTATCGAAGATACACACGAAAACATCGCAGAACATTTTATCTGCCAAAAATAAGTGAAGAAATTTCTGATGACAAATTACTTCCTATGTACGTGGAATTTATTTCCATTAACAAAGAAATTGAAATTAACGATGTCAGTCATGAAGATAAACTCGAATATAAATTTTTCAAGAAAACAATTAAAAAGGATTCCGTGAATACGTAGAATCGTCCCAAAGTGAAAAATATTCCTACTGAATTTTTACCAGATTGTGCTCCAAACGTGAACCACAATTACAAGAAATTCATATCATTGTCGACCAAAAACAGTTTGTCAAATTTAAAACCCATCCAGATGCAAGAACATTTTTGTGAAAAGTCATTGCACAAGGTTATTACACAAAAAGTGCGTAATTTTGCCAGATATACAAATACATTTGTTCGTTTCAGTTGTCGGAAACATGAAAAGTGGAAAGAAAAAGTGTCACGGCTTTACATTGATTTTTTTTAGCTGTAAAAATTAAAATAATCATTGCTATTTCGGTTACGATTTGGTACGTAAATTGTTAAATTGGTGTTGAGAATAATTGACGAAATTATTATGGAAATAAAATCATCCTCAACATTGTTGCTATAACTATGGAAGTTACATTCATCAACCGGTCATGACGTCACATCCGTCGTACGATCCTTAACAACCAATCCGCGATGTCCACGCGTTAATCCGTTGACAATTACATTGCATACGTGGCATACACCGTGTGCCTAGCAACAGCACATTCTGACCTCACATCATGTGTGAAAAATACAAATTTTTTGTTCAGATGTCAAGTTTAAAATTTTAAAAATATTAAATATATACAATGAAAATTAATGACAATAAGTATATCATAATGATAAATTTATAATCAATAATTCCTAATATTTAAAATATTTAATAATATGGGTATGCAAAATTCAAATATATGTAGTAAGTCCAATCATGTCTATAAACCTATTTCAATGCATATAAACAGTTTGTATTGGTATAATCAGTTAAAATGTAAATAAATATATCACAACAACAATAATTAATGTTATTACTTAACCGTGTTGGGAAAATTATTAAATGTAAATGTAGAATTTATTGTATGCATTCGTATTATGCAGTGAACCTTCACTTCAGAATATTCAGTACTTATTTTAATTTTGCAATAAATTTGAGTTACTTTTTAATTTAATAATACTAAATCAAATTAAATGTTGCAAATTAATATTTGTGGTTAGCAAGATTAGCAGTACTACAGAACTCAATACATTCCAAAATTTAAACATGAAAAATTATGGACGTATATAAATATTGTGCAGTGCTTCAGTGAATATAACATTTTATTATAGTCTAACGTGAAATCAAATTAGAAATTCCGACATCTGCAATCATTACATTAAATAAAAATCAAAACTATTACACTCGAAATAATTAAGAAATATTATCCAATTGTTAAAGTAAAGATAAGGAAAGCGTGTTTCACATTTGTTAATGTTAAGCACATATTCATATATGTTATCTAATGTTTAAATAAGCAGTACATAAATCAGCGACCCAAATTGTAGGGTAGCTTTACATTGTGACGGGAGGGTAGGCCTGGAATCTCAAGATTCCGCCCCTTTTTCTCTCAGTGCAGCTAAGGATCAAGATGGATTTAAATAAGTGTCCTTGCTATTTTAAGTTCCATTATTTTAAAATTATACATAATTTTAATAATATAATAATAATAATTTCATTATTACAATTAGCTTCGCTAATTCATTGCAGGAGGGGCATGTAACGTGTATAAATATACACGTTCCCTCATTATAAAGAGGGAGCGATAAATGGGGTTAATGCGGAGGATAATTGTAATGTATAAAAAGATATTGCACATGCAATATTGAGAGAGTGGATAAAAACCAAGAGAGCTGAGAAGAAGTAGAGCTCCCGTATACGGTGAGAGCTCCTTCTCCAGCATGAATAAAGACAAGAATTATATAAGCAAGTGTGTAGTCCCGCCCTCGCATTTCTTATATACACCAATTACGCTCATTGCACTTGTTGAGCTCGGATTGACAAGAGCTCCTCATCCTTATACAAATAAAAGCACAAAATACAGCCTCTCACATATAAATAGCCAAGCGAGTTACAGGCACATAGTCAACAACATAACAATATGGTCATTAGTGGTTATCAATGGTTATAACGTTGAGTATGTGTATGATGAGTCATTAATGTAAAAACATTTTAAGTATTTGTATAATTACGCGAATGAAAGTAAGAATAAATAGTTCAGTTCCTTTGTTTTATTCACTTATAACTGCTCTCACCCCGTTTCATTATTGATCTTTTTTTCGTAGCCAATCTAGGGCCAATTGAGCACTCATGACTTGCCCATGGTGCGCACAGTTACAATCATATACACTTTACGTATACAGTTTATTAGCAGCGGCATCCCAACGCGGAACCAGATTGCACAATGGCATATACCGGCCTCCAATCGATCGAGATAGAGAGAGAGGATTGAAAAGATTTGGAAGGTGTATAGACGCTCAGTTTGAATGAAATGTCCGGGAAGATATGCAGATTGGGGTTCCTTTGTTGTCTCTCCGTCTTAAAACCGTCATATCCATATTCGTCTTATCTGTAAACTGGCTCGTGGTTCTCTATCTTCTTAAATGCAACTTTCAGCTTCTCGTCTTCACTCTCTCCTTTTCCCAATTGGGGTCCGACGTCTATTCTGAGATGAGCGAGCAATTTTTAATAAAAACTGCTGCTGTTTGTTGCAGATGTTCTAAAGGCTGTCGTAGGACCGTATTCCTTATTTATCATAAAACCATTTCTTGTGTATACGAAATATGTACCATAGCACTAAACGCAAATAACCCTACGTAGTATGAAATAATGAAATGTATTTACCAGTTGATTAAATGTTAGAGGTTTTCGTGATCGTTCACCAACAATTTGAACATTTTTATCAATCGTCTAGCAAACGATATCATACGGTTATAATAATTAGTAATGCTTTTATTCTTCACATAGGTAACTCACGCTACCCCAGTAACATGTAATGGGATGTCAATAAATTCATTTTTTCGTATCCAAATTATTTTAATTTGTATACCAGCACTGAATGTAAAAACTATAAAAATAAATATTATCCTACACACTTTCCACAAAGTTCTAGTTCTGAGTTCTGCCCATTGACGTCAACGTCGAAGAAACCCTGAAGAAAGAAGAGAACAAAATGAGGAATAGTCTTTTGCTGTGCACTGTGTTAGCTTTGAAAATGATCCAGTCCTCGAACAGTGTTTGCAAATACACTAGATCGTTATCAGATTTGAAATTATGGACCACTGCATTCCAAGACTGCATGCTAATCCTTTATGTTCCACTTGTCTGCATCAATGAAATTGAAACCTTGCCTCAACCAAGAGTATATTATACATCAATAGCAAATAATACCCACAGTTTTTACGAAAAACTGGGAAAGCCGTATCTCCAGTCCACCTGCCAAATCATAATGTATTTGATATTCAGAGGTACTCCTCGTAAAGAAGAATATAGAATTCTGCCCGAATTCAAATCCAAACCATACGTGCTTTTGGCTACTCGGGTCTTTATCCATAAAAGCACATCGACTAAATTGTCCAGGCTCCTTTATCTGTCCAAAATAAAATTGCAGTATGACTTGCGGATTTTTATTGTTGCATATTTGCGGTATGTAAAACAAAGAAAATTTATGCTGAGCCTACACGATACGAGTTACGCTGCATACATTGCTTCAATCAATACGAAGAGATATTTGACATAGATGCACATCCAAAACTAACCAGCATTCAACTACGTCAAGCCATTGATAATGCAGTTTTGAGTATATTTACGAACGACAATTATTTCACTGTACAGGATTTTCATTACGAAGACACACTGCAATCGTTAAGCCAGTCTGGCAAAAACGCATTTACACAACGACGGGATCACAAAATGTTTTCGCAACATGTTATTTACATTGTTGCTACTATGTTCTCAAACGTGACATTTGCTTCAAAACCAGACTTATTCTTGAATCAACATTTTTCGATCGAGGTGGTTAACGCAATATTCTTCGACATGACTACGCATATTAGAGAACACTCAACTTTTCTCATTTATCGCAAAGATGGCATAACTTTTTTGACCTGCAGCGGAACAAAAAGTTTCCTGTCATTTGAAATTTACAGCAGGCCTTTTCAATGGGAATTGTGGCTTAGCATTGCACTCGGCATAATTTTAACGGCAGCAATAAATATTTACGTAATGGTATTCAATTCTCGAGAAACAAATAAATTTTCGATTCTCGTTATGCCGTGTCTGGTTTTATTGGAAAACAACGCCAATCAACACAAGTTTGCACCTAACAAGAAATATTTGGTGATTTTATTAGTATGGTTGCTGGCAGCTTTAGTATTAAGCAATGCATACAAAAGCATTGTGACATCTGATTTAACTGCTCCGAAAAAGGCATCGGGTCCCACAACTTTACAAGATATTTCCGAGTTTGATTACGTACTCGATGTGCATCTCCAAAAGGAAGATATTGCACAAGTTTTGAAAAACCGACGATCGCGTAATAACCGAATTTTAGTCAACGGAACTTTTGAAATTTACGGGAACAACGATTGGATGATGTACTTAACAATGCTTGAAAGATTCAGTGAATTCTTTCCGAATCAAACTTTTAAAATATTAAAAGAGTTTTTGCCTCGATTAACGGTACCAGGAACGACTTCCCTCATAAGTCCAGAAGAAGATGTGTCAAGATGTAATAACATTGCGTGCCTTGGTTTCAGAAATAAAATTGAAAAGTTTGAAGTACCAGATTGGCGGAAGAGCACAGTTTTTACTAAGCCGTTCTTCCTCGGAAAAGAATATTTATTTGAAAGTAACTTCGGCATTGTATTTGAAATTGGTAGTAGTAATATTCTACTAAAATTCCTCAGGAAAGTTCAAGAAGGTGGCATTATTGATTTGATTTATCGCCACGTCAACTCCGTTGCAAGAAGCAACATGGAATTAAGAACTATCCGTAGAAGACGTGCTGAGCAGTTGAAGATATCTTCTAATGTGGTTGGCACTATGTCATGGATTTACAGCTGTAGCTTAGCGTTGGTAGTAACGACGTTTATCATAGAAATGTGTTTTGTGTGCTTGGTATGGGAATATCCTGAATAATTGTTGTCCAGGACCCAGATATTGCACTACATACGAATAAAAATAGTTCGTATTAATAAATCAATTTACACTGCTCAAACAGCATTTTAATTGAGAAAGTAAATTTTAAAGCAACATTTTAAAAATGGCTGAACGACCACGAGGAAGTACGTTTACAATATTACCAAGCAGTAGTATTGAAATTTGAAGGGAATTTTTTAATGTCCTGCCTTATAATTTAAGACGCAATCCTTATTAAAGGCTTCTCATATTGTCGTGAAGCGACGATTCTATTAGAAGTATTAATTCTTAGCGTGTTTAAATTTTAGAAAGTTCATGCTTGTTTCATCTTATTTTAGTTACAATAAATTGCATGGTTCATGCCTTATTTATACTCCACATAGGCACTTTTGTTTCAAATACTAAAAAGCATTACAAAAGGGTGTATCCAAATAATTTCCAAATTACTTGAGAGCAATAATTGCATGACATACAAGTTATCGTCATACAGAATTTGAGCTACCACAGTCCCGAAATTCGCCCATCGTCGTCCAAGTCTAAGATATCCTTGGAAATTTCAAAAATGGAAAACAACATTTGGCTATATGCGCAGTACTAGTTTTACAAATGATTTGTCCATCGAGTGGTTATAGACGACAAATCATATTGCCTGATTTGCCGCTATGGACGACAGCATTTGAAGACTGCATGCTAATTCTGTATACTCCAAATGTTTGGATAGACCAAATGGACGCTTTGATTCAACCAACTGTATACATATTACACATCCACGGAAAAAGTGTACAACTTTTACGATCAATTAGGAAAGCCGTATCTCCAGTCCAGCTGTCAGATTTTAATTCAAGTCGTCATCGATTCAGATTTATCTCTCGATGCCGAACATTCAGTGGTCCCAAGATTCAAGTCCAGACCTTACGTGATAATTGCTCTTACTTTCCGGATGGATTTTGCTACATTACTTTATATGATGCGACAACGTATGATCACTGACTTCCGCATTTTCATCGTTGCATATTTAACACACAAAACACAATTTAGGGAAGGTAAAACACCAGAAATTAAATTAAAAACACCGAGATACGAATTGCGATGCATTCAATGTTTTAACCAAATTGAAAAGATATTTGACATTGTTGCGCGCCGAATTTTAGCAGCAAAACAGCTGCGCCACATCATTGAGAATGTTGTTTCGAGTATATTTAGAAACGAAAATCAGTTTGTTTCGAACGACTTTTATCACGAAGAAACAATCAATTCGCTTAGTCAGCGCGGCAAGAAATCATTTACCTCGCATCGGCATTATAAAACGTTTCCGCAGCACATTATTTACATTGTTACCACCACGTTTTCGAACGTGACGTTTGCAAGAGAAGGCGGTATGCCAATTACTAGGGCTGGGAAATCTCGAAAAACACGATAAAATTAAAAATTCATAATAGAGTATTCCCAGCTGGGTAAATTGTTTTATTAGGCATCCAAACAACCCAAAACCAAAAAAATAAAATTTGAAAATCGCGAAAAACGCGAACTGCGCGAAAAATCGTGTA
>JAQGAK010003624.1:0-14486 GCA_034696945.1 Lipothrix lubbocki
TATAAATACTGAGGTTTTCCTCATCTCGAGATCATTCTATTTCTACTTCTCAATATTATTAATATTGTTGTTGTAATTAAAACAACACTTCACCTTCTCCACCTCAATTCGACAATTTTCCCTAAATTATTTCGTGTATTTCATCACAACTACTACAATATTTAATTTAATTTAATTCGAGTTATTCTGCATATTTACGCCTAATTCCCTATAACAGCGTACCCTCATAAGAACGCAAATCATGGTTTTTATAGTGTGCTATTATAAAGGAGAGTCGACTGTAGATTAATTCCGAATCTATAGGATGGAAAGCTGGTAAAATCGCTCCCACGCATAAACTAGAAGGATATGACAAGAGTTGAAGTGTTCTCCTGTAAATAAATACAATCACGCTGCGTCATTGTAATCTGCAATTACTGTCATTTCACCATTTAGAATTATTGCAGAGAAATATTAACCATTTATTGGATTATTTTTAGTATTCATTTTTCTCAAGTAAATACTACGTTTGTAAAGCTAACGTTCATATTGATAATCATATTAAAGATCTACGGGGAAACTGTAATACCCTCTCAATTCTAGAACGCCTTTAATATTACCAACTTATTTTGACATATCAAACAATTATTTATTCCTTAATTCCTGAAATATGGAATGAAATCAACTTCTTTCTTCCTATAGTTTCTATTCTTCATACAGTTCGTCGGTTATCCGACAGACGACATCACAAAAAATTCGCTCCCGTTAAGTATTAATTTCCAAAAGGAAAACTTTCATAATGTTTTCTCGAAACATTATATGTAAGGCAAAATAGGTGCAGTGAATCCAAATATCCTGTCTTTTCTGAGCGAAAAATACTGGAAATGTCCAGAATCTGGACAAGTCTGGATTTTTTTTCCTAAAGTTTTTATTTCTAAGAGAAGGAAAAATATTTGCTAACAGTCTTTTAGAATCTTCACAATAAAGAAAAAATGAATTCTGTCAAATATAGAAAACTGTGTCGAGGGGTCAACAGGGCATCAACAGCTATACCAACAGGACACCCTGGCAACCAACCACCAGCCTTAGCTTAACTTTACTCAACTTTCTTAGATATCGAGTATCGGGATGCGGAAATGAATCAAGCAGTTTCGGGATCATTGCCAAAAATCGTCAGCTTGATTAAATTTTCAGCTACTCTTACGTAAATAAGACCACACGGGCGAATATCTACGTGGAGCTAATGCTTTTGATTTCTTTTAAATTATTAAATGAAAATACAATATATTCGATACATTTATTATAGTCGTGTTACAGCTTAAGAGATCAGTCATTATTGTACTGAAGCTGGAATAACACGTTAATAAAGACATTGAACTGAATTCCAGAACGAAAAACCTTGCTATGCCGAGTCACAAAACTACTCTTTTCAAAAAACAATTTTTGAAAAGAGCAATCAAAGTGCTGAAGTTTGGAACAATATTTCCATTGAAGCCAAAACCACTATTATTGGATCTGAATTTTAGTCTATTATTACTGAATGGTTTATAAATAAAAGAATAATTATATAGTTTGTCTTATTACATAAATATGTACCATATTATTATATTTATTTACATTATATTTAAAGATATATAATTATTTCTTTATTATTATTGATTAAGCCGCCGCCTCTCAAAAACAAGCGCGCTTGAAGATATATGATTTACTATTAGCTTTCAGTTTACGGTTAAACAAATTACACGCTAGCTAGCCGCATATTTGTTTCAATTACAACTATGCTAAAAACGACGGTCTCAAAATGTCCTGGGCATAATTTTAGAAAAGAATCATGCCTGCATATTGCCCTAAATAAAAAATACTTAAATTTAGGGCAACCAAAATGATTGGAAACTTCTAGTGCAAACGTCAAGATTTTACACAATCAAATGGAAGAATAAGATGGATATATAACATTTTTGTTAAATTGTAATTAATAAAAGGTACTGATTTGGCATCAGACAAAAATGGCCTCTCTAATTGAAAGGCGTTAAAATATAGTTTTATTTCTACGTCTTACTAGATAAACATTCGTGTTTGATGTATATGTGAATTGAAACCATGCTCAGAACGGATAACTTAAGGTAAATCTGGTTATGGAATAGACCCATAAAATGACCTTATTAGCTAAATAAATATGTTTTGGCGTGCATGTCATCTAATTAAATTCCACTGATTTCGTAAATATAGTCATTTGAGCACGTAACAAGACGCTTTATAGTACATAAACTTGTTTAAGTTATATTTAAACAGGCTGACATAGTTGGCAACAGTTACTCGTATTGATAATATTCCCAATTGTTATATACTCTGTGTCAAGATGTAAGTATTTGAAACCCAGATCATTGTAAAATAATAAGTGGCCGCTAGGATTTTGTTGGATGGTAAGGTATGGGAACATTTATTGATGTTGAGGGTTGTCGTTATTTACTTGTTCTTTTGAATTAGATACTTATTATTTATGTCCTGGATATATTTTAATAATATTAATAAGCTTCGTATATAAAACAGTACACGGTGATAAGGTTTCTGTACCCAATTATAGCAGTTCCCAAAGAGATCAACTTAAGTTTAGAATTGCCCATCATGTTTTGTTACGCACTAAGAAACAGTATGAAACTGTTTTTGTTAAAATAATGTCATGTAGTTGAATAAGAATATTCGTAATACATCTAATGTACGTGATCATAGAGATATGTAGTGGGTAACAGGTGGTGTAGAATATAATATATAATTACATATTATTAAGCCCGGAGCATACTCCGCACAGAATAAACAAACCTTAAGATGATGACCCTGGGAGCGTTGATACTATCATAACAATGTGACCAACGTTAGCTGAGAACAGGCTTACCGAACATTAACTATTTGATTTTGAAACTAACAATCTGCATTATTACATTACTAAGCACTAACAAATGGTTTTACCCCACGCAATAAATACGATTGTGATATCTATGTATTTACTTGCCAACAAATGTTTCAAACTTAAGTAATAGACGGATAAAGAACAAACGAATAAGATAATAAAACCCACATTATATATATAATTGAAATAGTTAAAAAAAATTATTATTTTTTATTATTGCTTTATACGGTTCTTTGTATTTATTTTGGTATTGATGTTCGCTTTTATACCCAAATTTATTTTGAAATATTTATATAAACCTTTCCAACTACTTTCTGTAACTTTTCTGTTAGATTTAATTAACATAATTTGAATAATGTTTATTGTTTGTTGTTTTAGACGTATGAAGATTTAATTGAACAGCTGTTTGCAGTTGAAAGGTTAGTAATTCTGAAGAAACCTTTAAAATATTTTTTTTTAATTTGAAAATTATTTTTAAATGGGGCCCAATGCTCTCAATTTGTAGAACTAACTCATCGGCCGAATCTTAATTTTCCCGGTTCTTTAGTAAATGCCTCTTCAATTTTTAATAAATTATTAGGCTTAACTGACTCAAAACGAAATACATAATTCGTGTATCGCAACAATTGAAAATAAGAAATAAAACAAAATTATTATTAGTTTCTATTCTTTAAATACATATTTTAAATATAATTTAAAACGTAAATACAAAAGAAGGAATTTAATGCCATCGATTGCTGAATTTTGAATAATTATTTAGCAAATGAATCACGTCCATTTAGTCGATTAAAAATACACGGGCTACTTTTAATAATAATCCACAAGGAGACGCATGTCTCAGATTTACACGAGCGAAATAATCATAGTGTTTCTTCATAGTGTGTGTCTGCAAAGTGCAAACTGCTTCTTTTGGGAACGAAGCGGCTTCAGCAGCAGAGATTCTGGCGCTGTTATAGTGTAAATGCTCTAATAGGAAATGCGTTTGTTGGGAACACAAATATCATTGGAGTATGCTGGAGAGGACAGAAAGGCGCTCTTACAGAGAGAATGTTCTTATAAAGAGGCCTCTTATAGGGAGAGTCTACTGTAACGCTTTAAACTAATTTTGAACTAACTTTTGAATGCGACTCAACACGACGGTTGAAACTGTGTGCATGGGATCGAATAAATTGAAGTATGTAGTTATCAGTAACATTTATTTGAAATTTTATTCTTTTGAATTTATTATTGCCAAATTTAAGTTCAAAGTCGTGGGTTGAAGTATCCATAAAAGTCTGAATTGGAATGCGTTTTTATTAAATTATTTCCGATAGCAATGCAATTTTAGGTTCTCAAGCAGGCATCCCCACTTTGGGGACCGCGGTGCACAAGTTGACCGCGTCTTCCTTTGAAGTGGACCGCGTCCATATACCCTCAAAATAATTTACACTAGATTATTAACGCATTATTCTTGAAACAGATCACATGCACAATTTCAAAATATTTAAACCTAGCTTAAATGCAGCAAATCCCTGAAATATGCTTATGTACACTGAACTCACGCTATTAGAGAACGCTATAAATCATCAAAATCAGTGTCTTGTATAGGAATTCTTTTAAAGTGAGTGCTATTATGCATATAACTATGTATGACATGTGGGTCCAAAGAATCTCTTACAGAGCGAGTTCTGTTATATGGAGATCTTTAATAGTAAGAGTCCGCTGTACATTCTAAAAATCCCATATGAAGTCGGTATATGCATATACTTCGAACTACCTATCTTGTTAAGCTGGACAAAGCAAATTGTCTTCATAGTTTTTAGGGCAGCGCAGCTTAAGCTGCAGCGCCCTAATAACCTACACGGTGGTGTGTGTGTCCGAAACCACAATAACTACAAAACCCGTTATCGGATTCACTTAAAGATTAGTACATAACGTCTTTTGGCACAAAGCTTGGACAGGGTTGTTAGTGGGCGGAATTGGCTTGGTTGTTTCAGTTATTCGAGTTTTTACAGCTAATTGTTTTAAATTCGCCAAAAAATACACAATAATTTCCAAACTTTGAATCCGACCTAAATAAGAATTTCAGTAGGGACTGACTAAATCCCGATTAAAATGCTTCTTAAAAACATTTTGCTACAGCTGCGCTGCCCTTCGCAAACCGCCGCTTTGTAGGGCGGCCTTAATTGTTGCGACTTGATGATTTTTAAACATATTGTGCTTGCAATCAATTTTTCGCAATTTTCTCGCAAATTTTCTTTTAATATTACTTTAATTCACTCAACGGCTATTTTACATTTTTTAATTCCTAATTTTGTTTGAAATGCATTGTATAGACTAAAACTGGCGCCTTTGTTTATACAAGAAACTTCCCACAACATTTCTGGATCTCGTATTTCAAAGGATTTTTCGTTTTCATAGTTTTTTATGCACACTTCCCTTTTTTCCTGATTTTCAAGACAAATTTTTCCATTGTTGTGTAGATGGTCAGGATGCTCAACATAACAGTTTACACATAGCTATAAATACCCTATTTTATGATTTATTAATTTTATAGCGTCTTTCGTAATTTTCCAGTGTTATTACATATAATTATAGGCATATGTGAATAACATAATATTATCCAAGCATTAAAAGGTTGACGGTTCCCTCCACCACACTTTTGTACATCATGAGGACCATGTGGGAATCCACGTAGTACATTCCGCCCATACTAATTGCGATGGGTTGTAAGGATCGTAAAGCCCGCCCAACTGCAGCGGGATGACTGCGCTGTTTCCAACTGTCCAGCACTTCCAAAGACCTCACTCGGACCATGGCAAAATTTGTGAACATAAAAACCATAAAATACAACACCGGCACAGAGGAACTCCAAAATAAATATCGAAATATACCCTCCATCCTTATCGATCCATAAAGTGCGTAGGTAACGAGAGACACTAGAATCCACTCGCCTGCCGGAATGACAACAACTCCCAAGATTTCCGATGCTTTTGCATGCAAGATTTGTAAAGCGCGATAATTTGTTAGGAAATTTTGGGCTGAACGCAGTTGTTGGTTAGTGCTGTAGCTGCCGTTACTTTCTCCAAGCCTAGAAGTCAAATCCAAAATATTAAACATACAGCTCATTATTACAAATTAGATCTTAAACAACGTTTTTAAGTAAAATTATTCAAACGTAAATTGACAGTTCAGTGTACTTCATTTCTCTAAGCAGGTAACATAGCGTGAACATGTATTCAATGCCGGGAAATAAATAAATGCAGACGTTGGCGTAAAAATCAATGAAGTATCCCGTGAGCGCAGTAAACTGAATAAACAGCACTGGTAGTCGAATCAGCCATGGGAAATCGAAGAATGCGGTTGGGAGGAGCGGAATATCCGGAATGAGAACGCTGACAATGCAAATGACTTGAAAGAAAAGGGCTTGCCACCAAAAGAGCGCAATCATCACCGCACCACTTTTGTCATTCGTCTTTGTACTTTGACGCTGGATTTCTTCGGGTAACATGAATTTTGCTGGAAATTTTAAAACGTAATGCGATGAGAATTACTATGATTTCTGCCCATTTATATTTCATTAAAAAGAAATGTTTTTAGGGGCGTCCGTATAAATTACACCGAACTCTCCGATGAGTTCTCCATATAAGAGAACTCTCTCTATAAGAGAATTCCTATATAAGAGACTGATTTTGTTGATTTATTGCGTTCCCTTCTGGCGAGATTTCAGTGTAATTCAAATGGATGTACAAGATATTGTATTATTCACCATGATTTTTAATGGTTTCCCAAATTTGACTGCTTTGCAAATCATGTAAATCCAAATTAAAATATAATACCTTGAAATTTCTCTTCGAATTTTAAAACATCGTAAGCGAAGCTGGGCATTTCCCTGTACGAACGATAATAATTCAAGTACAGAACTGCTGGGGAAATGCATGCAATGGTCAACGTGCAGCAAATCATGTAGTAGTTTAAATTCTCCACGGAATCTCTACTCCGTCGATATTGCAAATACGTCGCAAATGCGCACCAGCAAACACCAAACAAGTTGTAGAATGTATTTTCATGCCATCTAAAAAGCCGAAGTTTAGAAGTTGTTGGTTCTACGAATTCTTTTGATGGAGACGTCCATTGAAAGGGCACGATGCGGAAATGAATTCCGACTGCGTAGCCTCGAAACATGTACTTTTTTGCCAGTGGTCCTAGCATTTTTTTGTATTAGTAAATTTTTTTAAAAATGTGTAACTTTGAAATAATTGAGAAATCTTAAGGAAACGTTTGGCCCTACCAAAAACCTTGCGTTTAAAATTTTATCAATGATAGTATGTACTACGAAAGAGTATTTGGGAAAGTAAATTTTGACATATTTATATTTCGGAATTTGTGAAAGGTGTCAAAAGTTGTATAAATAGTTATGAATTTATGTTCGGATATAATAATTATGTAGTTATATCAATTATATGGGCTATTATATTATTAAGATCGGTGGGAAAGATAATAATTAATTTCCACACTAAAATGAAATATTAATTCGCAGCAGTTATCTGTATTCTACACCTCTTTTGTATGTAATCAGATTTGGAATCGAATTAAGCATAATTATTGAAACATATGCATTTTACAGGCCTGACTACAATACAAACATATTTTGAGTTATAAACTATACATACATACCTACGCAATTACGAGTTGATCCAAATTTTCTCATACAATTACTATTTTATTATTTTGTTGCAAGCAACTTTATGGACATTTTCAGCTTTATTTGGAGCCTGGTTTTGGCTTAATATTTTATAAAATTAAAGTTATTTATTCTGTTTGGTGTTTATCGTAGTACTTTACTACGGTAATACACTCCTGGCGTTATCACTTGCGCTTTAGTTTTATAGCTCAAGGCATACTGCAGAGTTGGTGTGCTACGGTACATATGTACTATACTGAATTCTGCTGTTGCTATCTATTTTAAATATTTATTATTATACGTGTTGGCATTAAAATGAATCATCAACGTAATCACAAATTTTTATCCTTGTGAGTACATAGTTACCTATTTAGTGGCTGGCTAACCCTAGGCAAACTTCGTATTATATTAGTAAATTAGCATATAATACATAATTATATTAATAAATTTGTATATATACATTTTTTCTTTCATAATCACAGCACAGTAGAAGATATATACATATTTATTACCTCATAGTCTCATTAACTCATTACTAGGGCTGGGACAATTTCGCGTTAATAGCCTTACACATTTAGCAAAATGACAGTGTGACGGAACTCTGGTTTAAGACCTGAGCTTCCTAAGGTGTAGTGCTACTCGCTTGGCTATTTGTGAGAGTATGGAGTATGTAAGCGGTATGGAATGCTATGCTAATAAATAGGTGAGGAGGTTAAGCAAAGGTATCAGGCTTTTCTAGTTTATTCATCAAGTTATCAGTGGTATCCTTCACTTTAGGAGATGTCTCCAAGTAGGAACCTCAAACTCGACTCCTCGAACTATTCCATGAACAGCTCTTTTATAGTCGGTGAGAGAGTAAGTTCTCTCACCAGATCCGGTATTTTCCAGATCACCCATCCTTAAATTTAACACCCACGCAGATTCTGAATCTTACATCAAATTGTCATTGTTGTTGAGTTCAGAACGTGTACCTTAATTCTATAATCTCCAACATACAGTTGGAGGGTACATGTATAACACATACATGTAACAACAGTAAATTTTTCGCGGTAGTTCGCTAAATTCATGACGAAATTTCGCGGTATCTCCAGATTTTCATCCACTGTTTCAAAATGTTCTGTTTAACCTGGCTTTAATTTGGGGTTTTTAACATCATTTTCACCATTTTTACCAAATTATTTTCAATTTTGAGCAGTTTTTAATGATAAAAGAAAATAAAAATAATTTAGGAATTTATTTTTCTAACTAAAATTAACGTTTTTGTGCAATAATTTCCAGAAAAAATGGTTGGAGTTCAAATTTCGAGGTATTTCTTGAAAATTTTATATATTTCGCGTTTTTACACTATTGTTTGCCCATTTCGCGATTCTCATTTAATTTTTGTGCTTTTGGGATGTTCGGATGTCCAATAAAAATTTACCCTGCTGGGAATACTCAATTATGAATTTTTAATTTCATCTTGTTTTAAGCGATTTTCCAGCCCTATTTATTAGCATAATTCTTAACAATGTTTGAAGTAAGCCGCATATTATATGTACGAAGCGGGATATAAGCGCCTTTTTACATGCCCACTGCAAAACTTAACACATTAAATCCAATTTTAAATTGTGATTAATTTCGAATTATTTAAACATGATGATATTCTATAGTGAACGGAATTGATGGTGGATGTCTTTTCTTGCCGTTAGGTTTAAATGGAGATAGCCCACTTTGCATCTCCACCGACGACATTCAAGCGTCCATATATGTATATAATACCCGAAATTGAGATTCATTTAATAATTGTATTATTACCCGTGTACATATCTCATGTGTTGATCATGCAAAAAGGTTCTTTTGTCATTTATAAAATAGGCTGCTGTAATAATTATCACGACTTATTGTTATTATTTGAATTATTCAATATTGGATTTGTTTACTAGCGTAACCGTCCTTAAAGAAGAACTTCAGTGACTTTACGATACTGCTCCATTTGTTACACCGGGAGTTCAAGGATGTTAACTTTTTGAGCTTTGATAAGTTTATAACCTGTTCCACTTTCAATGTACAAAGTCGCCGTCCGTTATTCCTATACATACGCAGGTAGCAGGAAACCTTTTTACGCTTTCCCAAATCAACACTGGCTTGGCTCATCTGATGGCTATAAACAAGGGAAAACGGAAAGAGTACACTATAACAAAGCAATAATACAGCCATAACCAGACCAAGATTGTAATTTTGTTCGAGTCAACAATGAACAGGGATTCTTCAGGAACCCTATAAGCGACCCTTCAAATTAAACTTTCTCAGTTACAGGTTGGACTCCTTTCCGCTTGCAACAGCATTGCCCTTCTTATTGTTTTCCACAGTATTTAACTATAAATTTTTAAATTTTCTGAGAAAGAAATATCTCAATGATTCTAGCTTATAACATTATAAATTTTAAATAATAATTTCTTTACTGGCTCCAGCGCATGGTACAAACAAAAACAACTCACAAATATACGTGTGACTAGAGAAAAATGGAAGTAAAAATGGCGGAAGTCTACCATCAAACAGAACAGCTGGGTCCCAACGCGCCCCTAGAAGAACTAATTTTTTCAAATCGTGTGGTAAAATGTTTGTTTCTATTACAAAATATAAACAACATAATATTACATATGAACAACAATGACAGAAAATTAGTCACAAAAAATAATTTTTTACAACCTTCTTTTAAATGTCTTTTAAATCCGTATTGTTGTAGCTGCTGCTAAAACCGAGAAATATATAATAACAACGTATAAACAAAACCTGAAAATAATAACTAATTTAGGTTTTTCCTATTTCAAAATAAACTAAACCAATACCAAATTATTTGAGGAAATTTCCACAACCATCATGATATCCTGTATAACTGTCGCTGTCGTGAAAAATCAGAAATATATACCAATATTATTTCAAAACATTATGGCCATATAAACACTAATTTTGTAATTGCAATTAAATAGATACGTAATATATAAAATATTTTATTGTAAATTTTAAATTATTAAACTCAACGTGTGCAGGTCCTGGAGGGAATTTACAAATATTTGTCAACCCAAGATCTCCTACGAACATCATTAGTGAGCCAGATCTGGTTCATTGAATCTCGGAAGGCGCTAACAAACAGCAAGCGTAGACACGCAGTGTGCATTCAAATTGACTACCACAGCCCCTGCAGGACATTACTCACATTAAATGACTTTCTAGAAGAAACTCTTCGCACAACGGATCATCCAGTAATATTCAACGGGATCAAACTCCGGTCCAATGAACAGTATATTGAGCGGTACAGATGCCACAATTGCTTAAAGAATAATTGGCTAGCCGGGGTGGACTTGGCGGATGACGAAGACGGAACGTTTCGGGCAGACGGAAGGCAATGGAGTGATGAGCATGATCAATTGATTATGGACAAGCTCCCGGAAATGTTCGGAAACATCCTTGGGAAAATGAAGCTCCAATATATTTATTTGTACGATCGTTTAGCTTGGTACTGCCCCTTTGCGATCTTGATCAAATGGTGGATCCGCGAACGACCAGAAAGCATTTGGGAATTGCATTTCGATGTAAACTCCGATGATGTGCAGTATAACTATGGCGCTTACGTTATATTCAATACCCCGAATTACAATAAGACATTTCCAAACTTGGAAGCCCTAGGAGTAGGGAGGTTCAGCGAGAATGCGGAAGGAGTCTATCTGCCCTGTATCGTCGCCCCGTCTTTAACAACGATTACACTCAGGGACGCCCGTTACAACCCTCAAAGCACACCTTTCCGATTTCAGCCAAATTTCCCCCGGCATGCGTTGACCAATCTCAAGATTGGTACGAACAAAGTAAAGACTGCAATGTCCTTTATTGACGAATTCCATCCGAAAATCGAAGTTTTAAGGCTAAAACGTAAAAGTAATCAGGGCCTGCTTATCCAGGAAGATTTGTTTCGCCTTGGACGGCTAATTTCCACCACATTGAAGGAACTGACATGTTCGTCATCAATCCTGGCACTACTGGTTTGTGGAATGAACCAATCCAATGACTGTGAATCAATGATCAAAAATAAGTTTCCTGTGTTGGAACTGCTGGAATTACAGTCTTCCCTTGTCGCTGATGTTTTGGAATGTTTCAACTCCATTCACTTCTCACATGACTTCCCGACACTGAAAACCGTCCGACTTGAGTTGGTTGCAGTCGATTCCGCTGATGACGCCGTTGCCTACGACGGTTCGGATAACCCGAAAATGATCGGAAATGGTGGGGCTGAATTCATAAAAGATTTGAGCTTGAAGACTAGATCGATTAAAAGAAAATATACTCGGTGCGCTATTCATTCGCTGAATATATTCCGCCATATTAGCCACCTTGATTTGAAAGGCATGCCATTTTATTACGATGGCGATGACGGCGTCTTTCGGAGACTCCTCAGCAAAATCCAGACGCTGCAATTTTTGAAGGAAATCACCATCAGATCCACTGACTTAAGCTCCTTCTGCCTGGACGATTTGATCCTAAGAGTGCACTCAGAAACTAAGGAGCGCTTGAAGGAAATGGATTTGGAGCGACTTCTGGTTTATACGTCCTCAATTTTGGATCACACTGGTAAGTTTCATTGAAAAATATATTTATCTTGTGAGAATGTAATAAAACATGTATAAACATTGTATTTAAATAATAATTATCATGTCGCTACGGCTACACTGCGGCATTTATTTAGTTTATATTTTACACATTCAGGCCTGGAGAAAATAAATATTCACGGCAACAGAATTTGCAGCGAGCGACTGAATGAGGCTGGAGTTAGCGTGTGCAAGAGCAACCAAACCCCAGACACGTTTTTGGTCTCCAGCGAAATAGCAAAATTGATCTGCAAACTCCGCCCGGGATTCAAGTTCTGCCTGGAAATACTCGGGGCCTGCATTCCCGAATGTACCAGCGGCTTTCATCCAGGTGGGCTCCGCTTGGAGCACTTGGAACCTTTTGCTAAAATCAGCGCTCGGCAACCACCCGGGATTACGTTTAAGCGCTTTTGGGAGATTCAATTTTTGAATGAGGACCAGGAAAATTCTACTACTTACGACTGTATCCGACAGAATTAGGGAATTAACGGATAATGATGCTTATGAATTAATTTACAGGTCCGATTATACAATTGCACTTCTAATGATTTGTAATAATAGTTACTATGCTTGATATTCATATGATTTTTAATAAATCGTGTGGATCGTGGAATAACGATACCATAATACATGTGTTAAATGACAACTATACATACATAAGTACATATGTCTATACTGGAAAATGAAGGGAATTTCATGTTTGTTTTATTACGTAATTGCATCTAAATAAAGAACAGATCCGAAGATCATTAAAGATATATTATAAATTAATTGATCAAGATGATGGGCAGATTTTCATATTTATAGTCAAAACCTGAGTAACTTCTCTATCAAAGAGTAGCGAATCAAGTAAGTCTCGTTTTACTCGTATTAGATAATATTTTAAATCAAACAATAATAGTGACAAAACTACCAAATACACCAGACTCTCGCTATAAGAGACCCCCATATAGGAGAACTCTCTTTGTAAGAGATCCTTTGGGGACACAAGTCATACATACACTGGAACCTCGCTATAAGAGAACGCTATAAATCACCAAAATCTGCCTCTTATATAGAAATACTCTTATAAAGAGAGCTCGTATGCATTAAACCATGTATGACATGCAAGCCCAAAGGATCTCCTATAGAGAGAATTCTCTTATATGGAGGCCTCTTATAGCGAGGTTCCACTGTATGTAGTTATATGCATACGAGCTCTCTCTACAAGAGAGTTTCTATATAAGAGGCAGATTTTTGTGATTTATAGCGTTCTCTTATACACTGGAACCTCGCTATAAGAGAACGCTGTAAATCACCAAAATCTGCCTCTTATACAGAAATTCTCTTATAAAGAGAGCTGGTATGCATATAACCATGTATCACATGCGAACCCAAAGGATCTCTTATAGAGAGAATTCTCTTATATGGAGGTCTCTTATAGCGAGGTTCCACTGTAGCGAGAGTTCAGTATACACCGCGCTATCGCTATAAGAGATCTCCATATAAGGGAACACTTTCTATACGAGATCCTGTAGATCCGCATGCCATACATAGTTATATGCACAAGAGCTCTCTCTATAAGAGAATTCCTATATAAGAGACTAATTTTGAAACTCATAATGTTCTCTCATATTGAGAGTCCAGTGTATAATATTAGAACATACGGCACGTAGCTACGACGACGAGTAACCCAGTCTGACAGTATGAAGCAGCTCAAGGTGATTAGGACAAATTTATTTTGGCTTCTGTCTTCAATCTTCATCATGAAAATTACTGGAAAGCATCCAAGAAAGGTGTGTTATGCTAAAGGTGAAGGGCAGTATGTCCTGAAGGCTGCAATGCAATTCTTTGTTGCATAGGAGTTCAAGAATGTTGATTGACTTACGATTAGTATATGTATAGGATAGACTGTACCACTTTCTATGTATATGGTTGATGACCGTTTCTATATGCAGGTAGCAGAAAACCCTTTTACGTTTCTCCAAAAATCAATTTTGGCTTGCTACATGTAATCCTAATGGTAAAACTCCAGCAAATGTACTTGTAATTGTAATCGTGATTGTAAAACTACGGCAAATGTACACTGGAACCTCGCTATAAGAGAACGCTATAAATGACCCAAATCTGCCTCTTATGTATATAGAAATTCTATAATTATCTGTGATTTCCGAATCTGATCGCTGTTTGCGATTACGGATTTCACTTCCCCAATCACGTAACCATTTTAAAATTAAAAAAAGAAATTCTCTCATAAAGAAAGCTCGTATGCATATAACCATGTATGACATGCGAGCCCAAAGGATCTCTTATAGAGAGAATTCTCTTATATGGAGGC
>JAQGAK010003625.1:0-14485 GCA_034696945.1 Lipothrix lubbocki
AGTAATCATCTTCAGGGCTATCGTAAGAATGAGTAAAAATTCGACAGAAACAGAGTTTTACAAAATTCTTAAAATTAATGAAACATTTTTGGATTATTTAAATTCTTAAAATATTTTCATTTTCAAATGTCATTCACATCCTGTACACGTAATATCTTGCCTAATGTCAATAATGTTATGATTTTAAGCAAAATTAGTGAAGTAATGTAAAATGCTCAGTTTATCCAGAGCGAAATGTAATAATTAGTCTTTTGTGCAAGTGTAAGTTTAACATTAATGTATAATATGTATATTATAGCATAAAGCTCAATGCCGTCTTCGAGCTGTTTTAACCATAAAACTTATTATTACATATCATAATTTTTACAGACTGACTGTTGAATACTCTGGAGGCAATTTAATACTTTCGTCGTAAGAAGGTGGATTATCCGGAGACAAATATTGAGACTCCAATTCGACCTCGACGGCAATGAAATAGGCTGCAATAGTAAAATTCAAAATTAATGTGTTGTTTGACATGTTGTATGTATATATATCGTCGGCCAAACCACGTGACTCTCGTTTCCCGCGCCGTGCATGATTTTTAGACATCTTCAGTTTTGAAATTTGAGCAACTTTGCTCTGGTACACCTTCGTCTTCCCCGCGCGCTCCACACTTAATTTTGGGACATTCTGAGATTAGTGAATTAACGTAAATCTGTTTTTGGTACACCGAGAGATTAGGTGGAAATGATTATAGCTCATCGGAAGGTTTGGCCAGCGATATATTAATTTAAAATTTTTAAAATCATTTTTATTTAAAAGACCTGAATTCAATTGTCGATGTTTGCCTCTGCGCTTTGACAACCAGCAAAAATAAATAATCGACGCAATGCATATTAAGAAGATCGCCTGAAAAAAAGAAATAAATATACATTTAAATAAATATTAAATAGACATTTTAAAAATATTTAATAGTAATTTGTGTAATGAAAAAAGTATTTGATAAAATAGTAATAGTTGCTAACAATAAGTAGACGTAATAATAACTCAGAATAATAAACTGACGGATCTTACAGTCAAAAATATTATCGTTAAAATTGTGTGAAGCGTCAATGGCGGCCGGAAAGATTTCACTACAGAATTCTCCAGGTGCTTCAGGACAGTCACGACCTTTAGTGGTAACACATTCTGGTCCATTTACTTACTATAGTATTACATAAATAATATAATAATGTATAAAGAAATTTAATTTTAAAAAATTAAACAATTAAATTGTCTCAGAATTTAGTTGTAATTAAGACCGTAAAAAATACATTCTCAGGATTTTAATTCAGAGGTAAGAATTGAGAATGTAGAAGATCTGATTTGCCTGTTCAATGCTCAGAATAACTAATGACCTAAAAAGAGTTTTGCAATATTCCATTTATGTATAGAGGATTTGGTAACAATTATGCTGATTATTGAAGGAATTCCTAGAATTTATAGATAATGTGCTCGCTCTCCTTCACTTCCAGGCAAATTTACCCATAATGTATTGTTTACAGGCACAGGCAAGTGTATTTGCGGTTTTGTGGGAACCTTTTGGCAATTATTCTATTCCAATTGCGTATGTCTAATTAATTACTTAGCATTTAGCAAGAAAACATTATTTATCATTAAGAAGTGCTGGGTGACTTTGCATGTGCAGCCTCGAGTTTTATCTTAAATCAACGCTGAACTTGTCTTTGACTTTTGACGTCATTGCCTGGAAAGAATTTAATTGTTAACCAGGATGCCAAGGATTTGTTTTCGTATGAAATAATTGAATTGCAGTGAATAGTTGAAGCGGTGACATTGAGCTAATTTTTGCTATTTTAAAGAACGAAAACAGTGGCAATTTCAAAAATACTTTGTGCATATGGTAAACTTTATTTAAGTAAGTACATTATTTTCTATTTATTATTCATCATTAAATACAATTTAAGTATTAATAAAAGCAGTTACATTTAAGTAATAAAGTTAGATATAAAAATTAATAAACATTGAAAAATAATAAAGGTAAATATACAAATAAATAAATAATGAAAAATAATAAAGTTAAATCTAAAAATCAATAAATAATGAAAAATAATAAATGTAAACATAAAAAGAAAGAAATAATGAAAAATAAAAAAGTTCAATATAAAAATAAATAAATTATAAAACATAATAAAGTTAAATATAAAAATAAATAAATAATGCAAAATAATAAAATAAATTACAAAATAAATAAATAATGAAAAATAATAAAATAAATTACAAAATAATTAATAATTAAAAATATGGTTCCACTAACTGCCGTTTTATATCACCATTATTGGATATTGCGGCGGTAAATCCAAATCGACTGGGTCACAAATTATTTCCGTGGATGGACATGGAAGTGGTTCAGCACTTTCTGTATAGAAAATCATAAGAATTTTGTTTTTCATTTTTTTACATGTCACATTAATTAAAGAAGAATCAAAATTTAATAATTGATAAAAATAATCAATAATTATTACCAGTAATTAATTGAAAACCTGCGGGAGGACGGCGCGGAAAAACTGCGTTAGGGGCTGAGATGATGCGTTTAACTCCGACGAAACTGATGAACGAATAGACCGCCAATGCGAGAACGATAAGGACTGCCCACTGATAAATAAAAGAATAATACAATTATTAATTTATTAATTCAATTAAAATTACTGAATTTAAATTCTAAATTCACCACATTAAATTAAACACATTAGTTAATCATTGTAACTGCCTACAGAACACGTTATATATAAATATTAAAAAAAATAAAGAAATATCTTACAATGACAACTAAAATTATAGGAGTTATTATTTGCCAAGTCATTGGAATGAAGAAATGTCAAATCTTCAAAGTAAAAAGTATTACTCTGGACAAAATATAAAAAAATTGATTTAGAAGAGACTCCGGAGTATGGATATGAATGAGAGAATAAAATCAAACGGACGCATTTATATACGATTTGCAATTTCTGAATTTACTTCAGTATTCATATAATTTTTCGAAGAATTTTGACCATGGAGATTGATAAAATATTTACAGAGAAACACTTGTGGGCTGTCTTTACGTATCTCTAAACAAATGTACGTAATTGCATAAATCCATAAATGTATTTTATGGTTAATTCCTACTAAATAATCTTTTAACATAATGTACAATTTATTAAGATAACCTTTTCCGATTAATGCGGAAAACTACGTAAGAAAGTTCCGCGTTACAAAGATATATGTTGTGGTTTAGTTTGTAAAGTGCAAGTGTGGGCTATCTCCATGTGCGTCCGTAGCAGCAAAGTGATGGACATCTACCATCATTTGAAGTGCAAGATAAGATAACTCCATTATGATTTACAATTGCCTTGCAGTTGCAATTTTAAATACAAAAGCTCCCTCCGTTTTCAGTTTTTAATGCAATTTAAACGGCATAGGATATCCCATCTTTTGCACTAAAACGTTTCTGTGGTAGATATCTCATTTTTGCATTTGGGTTCACATGGAGATGGCCCACTTTGCATATATGTATCCACCGACGATTTGTATGAGTCTTGCAATCACTTCAGAATCTTGAACGCACTTGAAGAATATTCCGGGGGTACTTCGACAACTTCCCTGTATGAGGGCGGCTTGTCGTTCTAATGCTGAAGCTGTACTTTTGGTTGTACGGCTATAGAATCAATAATACAAAGATATTTGCACCGTCAGTAATAATTGCATTTATTGTATTGTAAAATAATATTATTTATTATTTCATGAATCAGAAACTTGATAAATTTAGAATTTTGCAAAATAATTAAAGTTGATGTGCAGGCAAAGTTTAACAGCTTTTTTAAAATTTACTTTTATTTTATAAAATAAATATATAGTACATACCTGCGGCTTCATCTAGTCTTCTCTGAATCTCAATTACTGACTGGGAAAAAACAAATGTGTCAACAAAAAATAATTTTATTAAATTATTATATGTAGCTAAATTTATTATTAAATTAATATTTACAATGATACAATTTACAAAATATTATAGCTGCACGTTGATGTATTCTCCTCTGAATCTGAATATCATCGCTTACTGCTGACTTGAAATGTACATAAATACAGCCCGCAACGAGTGCTAGGAGGATCGCCTGTTTCCAAAATATTTTTTATTTCTATTAAACATTGTAGATTAACATTGTGTATATGAAGTTAAACCATGAACATAAATAGGTAAATATATTGTGATTTTTTAAATTATTTCTTCAACTTACGAATTAAAATTAAATAAAACACTTACGCATGTATAAATTATTAGTATACTTATAGTCATATTTTGGGACTCTCCGTATTTTGCGAATGATTCCTACAGCGTATACGTACGCATGTCTTTATGTATTGTTGATTAAAGTATGTCAACTAAAGCTGGAAATTATGTTTAAGTATGTTCATGAATAATGTTAACAAGGAGGTAAATTGCTATTGCAGTGGAGATATGCTTTAACGGCCGTCTTTACAAGGGCAGACTCCCTTTATAACGGCAGCGTTTGTTGTGCCCCAGAATTAAGTTTACACTTAATTTTAACTCTTTTAAGAGCACTTCTTCATAACGGTCAAATTTCGCCGCTTTATAGGATGCCGCTATGAGGAGTTTCCACTGCATTGCGGGAAACTGAGTACGATAGTACAGATGCCAGATTAGGTTTTGTGGTTTGGTGTAAGTGTAAATTTGCTCATATAATTTAGCACGCACTTTACTTTGCAATGGTTAAAATGAACGAGATAGTCACTTTTGCATTCCAAGCTTTAAGAATAATGTTCGGCACATATAGTCATTTTTATTGCATTTACCCAACTGTGGAGATGGTTATATTTGCCAACGACGGTGTACTGGCACATTATTTTCCACGGATAAAAATACACAAAATATCACTTAATTAGATGATAAAACAGTACAGTTTATTAACATGAGAAAATATTTAACATATGACAAAATTAGGGAAACAAAATTAATTACTTTCATGAAGCTTTAACTTTTTTTTAACACAAAAATACCCAAAACACTGTTATAGTCACTTCGTAAGCTTAAACACACATGAAAAATATTCCGGGGGTGACGCAACAACTTCGCTGTATAATGGGGGCTTGTCGTTTAAATGTTCAAACTGCACTTTTGATTCCATGGCTAAAATCAATAAAAAAATATATGCACTTTCAGTAATAATTATTACAGTTGTTAGGTAATATTAATTTATAAAAATTTTATGATTTTGAAAACTAATTCAAATTCATGTACGAGCAAAGTTTCAAATTTAATTTTATACAATTTAATTTATAAAATAAATATTATACCTTCTTGATCTAGTCTTCTCTGAAGTTTAATTGCTTTGGAAAAAAATTCGGGTAAAAAAGGTTTTCTTTAAAAAGTTTACTTTTTTACTATTTAATTTATAAAATTTAAGTATTATACCTGTACGTTGATCTTGCCTTATTTGCAGCTCAATTTCTTCTGTGGCTGCTGACTCCAAGTAAAAATAAATCCACCATGCAAGGAATACTAGGAGGATCATCTGTATCCAAAAATAATATTTATGAGGATTGGGGATTCACACTAATTCTACACTTATTGTTAGATCATAAAATGTTTTATTTAAAACGAAGATTAAAACTTGAGCGATTGTTGCGTTGAAATCTTGAATTACGCAATATTTCAGGCTTGTTGAGACAAAATTAGTTTTAATAATATTAAAATAAAATAACTGCAGACTCGCGAGTTTCGCCGTTTTGCGGCTCGTCAGTACAGTGCCGAATTGCTGTAAAATAAAATTGAATTTCAGCTCAGAAAGGACGGACTCCTTTCCTGCTGAAATTCAATTACGAACTAAGATTAGTCGTCGATCAGTGGATTTCAGTCCACTGATCCACTCCCAATCAAAAATTCTTTTAGCTCCACCAAGCGACAGCGACAAATCAAAACAATTATTTAAAAAATTAATTTTGAAAATTGGAAAAATTAAAAAAAAATTATTATTATTAAAATAATGTTGTCTCAACACCACCATGGCAATTGCTAGCCAAAGTAAGTAGCATACTGCTACTAAATTCTTCTTTCTTCTTTTTCTTCTTCTATCTTCACCTCTAAAGAGGCCAAATAATTAAAAAATCTTCTTTACTTTAAATCCATTCGGCCGGATATTGCCTAAGTTTATACTTTTACATTAAATTCATAATTTACCACTATTTTGATAAAACAGGCAATAAAATTGCCGTGAAGGAAAATCCTTCACATGTGATTCAAAATAAAAGCATATAAACAGTTTAGGATTAATGTATTCCGAATGTTTCTTTTACTATTGCACATTTTGGAAAAACGTTGGTTAACATATATTTTACCTTCTTTAAAAAAGGTTAATTTTTCTAAATTCCGCAAACAGTTTTGCAGAATAACCTCATATACGTAAATTTAAAAGCGTTCAAATCGTAAAAACAGATTTTGGACCTTAACTATTTTCAAAATTTTGACGGTTTTGGGATGAATCTCAAAATTTTGACGATATTTCAATTTTTTCCATAGAAATCTGTAACTCGCAGTCATTGTCGAATGGGTAATTCTGAAACCTCATATCATTACCTTGAGGTTCATATTTTTATTTTACCCGTGCCTTTTGAGTACTAAGCTCAAAAATAGGCATTTTTACTTTTTTCCTTTAAATTTTCAACTCACCGTCACGTTAAAGTGCGTAATATTCCCATACAGGTGAATATTACTTATATTATACATATATTTATGAAAGTGCAATTGACTATAGCTCCTTATTGAATGGGTACTTTGTGGGACCGTACTAGAACCCGTATTTCAAATCGAAAAATCGAGTACTGAATGCAATCCAAGTAACTTGTACTCGCCACAATAACCAGTAACGGGTACTCTTACGTGTACTCGAAATAAGAGAACGAGTTCCAGTAGCAATATTCGAGCTTTGTACTCGAGAGTACGGAACTGTAAATAACACCAAAAAACGGACTCGTTTTATGATTTGATATGATACTTGAGTACCTAATACCCAGTGCGTATTACATTAAACATAATGTAATATGTATAATTAATTAAATTCTATTATATGTACACAAGAGTGAAGTCCTAAAATTTCTCTTGCCCTGGCTCTGACCCCAAAAGTTTGTCATCGGCCTAGTTATAATATACCCAATAAATTTTGCAAAATTTCTTTTAGCCTGATTCTAATTTTTCTTGCCTTATTTCAGCTAGGGCTCGACTGCACCCCTGTATGTACATTACTGGATTATAAACTAATAATATGACGCTAAATAACTATAATCATAATGATAATGTATTCAGCTCAATTATGGTCTGTGGCCCTTACAGCTTTGTATTAATTTACATACTTTTTCATTCTCGATAATGACACAAATTTCAAAAATCAGATATCTAAATATTCATCAATTCACAATAATACTTCCTTTTTCTCTTAGCATTTTTACAGAAAATATAAATGTTCACTTATTCTTCTGTCGATTTTCATGCAGAGAAGTTATTCTTCACAAAATCAGTTTTTCGCAGTAAATATTAAAGCTCTCTGGGTGAAGCTCTCTAATATGACGCTAAATAAAGTGCACGGTGGTTTATCCCAATTTTCTTGTTCATGTAAGATGGGATATCAGCCAACATATTATTGCTAGTGAGATAACGTTAATTAAAAGCAGAAAAATCTAAAATTGACGCCCCGAGGAATGTAAATATAATAATTCCATTTATTAGGAACGTCTTAAGTATTGTTTGAGTTACTCATTCTTGCACCTCAAGTATTGATGTCAACAAAAAACTAAATCAAGCGCTAACAGCAGCTTCGTGGTGAATTTTTGAAACATTATTTCATTTTTACACCAGGAAGTAGAAGGTTTTATCTGTGGACCTTCCAAAATCTGTTTTTACGATTTCGGTAGCTTTCGATTCGCGTATTACAAAAATGAAAACAGAATGTTGGGTTTTTATAAGAAACAACGGAAATAATGACAAAATGTGTAAATATTTATATTGTTAGTTATTATACTATCATGCTATTAAACTATCTTTGATGCATCCACTTACTCTGTAAGTTCTAACCCTAGGCGCGTTACATTCGCTGTAAAGCCCGACTGTAAAGGGTGATTGTGTTGTGTATGCATTGTAACAAATGGGCAGTAAATAAATAATTTTTTTATATGGTGAAATATAGAGAAAAGCAGCATGGAGACTACCTCAAGGCATTAGATAAGTTCATACAATATTGTACAAATAAAACGTCGATAAATCTCTCACGGATTTAAAATTAGTCCACCATATATTCCTACGGAGTATATACTGAAAAAATTAAGAAGAAAAACGGTTGTAACAGATAGATTGCAGATGAATGGTCTCTCGGGTTAATCATATGACAATTATTTAAGAAAATAACTATCTCCAAACAGTATAAAAACTAATAATTAGTTCTTTATTGTTTGATTGAGGAACATAATTGTTGTTATTTTTTATTGTATTTCAAAACGCTGCCACTGAGCGTTACTTTTGTTAGTAGTTTTTAAAAAAAGCGCCAAAATCGGGACAAGTTATTTTTTTTGCTCGTCGTTTTATGCAATATTACTAAATCTTTTGTATGCTATCTAATCTTACAAAGCTAAAGTCGTACATTTTTTCTGTGAATGCGATTTGTCCTCTTTATCTTTACGCCATTTACATTCGACATTCCAACAATGACTGTAGCGACAAACGTGACTACGTAGTTTGTCTCGGTAAGTTTGTAGTTACGCTCAACCTAAGTTTACAGTAGAAATTACCTACCGTAATTTTAAATTTTATTTTAAACAGGCCGTTAATTAATACTGTTTACTTAAAAAATTTGATGTAAAGCGAAAATCTATAGCAACAAAATTAAATAGTATAATGGTACATATCGTTAAACAAAACTCACGTTTGTCGACGGTTTGGTTTTCCAGCTGGTTTGAAGTGTTTTTACGCGTTCAATAATATCATCAGGGATTTTGTATTCTCGTCCGTGATACGTGAACTAACTCGAAGCAACTAAGCACTAGGGATTTCATATGGCTACTAACACATTTGTTTTACGTATTTAATCAAGTCAAGTGAGTCCAAACTTTGAACGGATTAAATTTTATCGGTTATGACGCTCGTTCATATTCCTAATAAGGTGAAAATGTAATCTATCATGTCAGTACGTGAATATCGTTGAATACATTTAGTTCTTTACTAGCTTTGTAAAAATTGAGTCAGCATTTGCCACATATTCGTCAAATATTTATTTAATCACTTGGTTTATCTTGTACATTCTTATCTTTAAACTAAGCGGTAATGTGCGCCGTCAGGCCATGAAATATACACTAATGATAAATAGCAATGCAAATTAAACAATCCGAACATTAGAATGTTATACAAGCATGCAAAACTGCTTTATCAGTGTACATAACCACATATTACAGCATCAAGGTCCATCCAAGGAACTTGTATGCAAATAATAAATAAAATTTTTTTTAAATAATAAAACAATAAGGACTGATAAATGGGTCATGTCAAATTAATTCCGTGGGAAAATTTTATTCAAATATTCAATTCAAATATTTAACAAAAGTGTTTGAAGAACATGCATAAATAGAACACAATTTGATTATTTCGCATTTTTCAAATCCTAATATTTGTTTTGCCAAATACATATGAATAGTTAACAATTTTTTATTTAAACAGTTGATAAAATAATCTCAGTATTAAGCATACTTGTTGCAAAATCATGGTCTAGGCATTACTGAGTGCTAATAGTACTATCTTTATAACTAGGTCTACATTTGAGGGATCAAGTGTACTTTACAACAATTCTTAAAAAGTTGATGAAACCATGATGGTCTACATCCTTCCTTCTGGATAAGAGAAAAGTCTGTAAGTAGTTCCAGGCCTGAATACGTATCTTCCTCAGCGAACTCAAACTGATGATTGCCGGAGTAATTTTGTTGATCACTGGGGGTACATGTTTCGTTAATAATTCCAACATCTATTTCTAAATGGTCTGACAAAGCAAAATGTCTCAGAATTTCCATCGCACGCTCTCCACCGTGGCTGGAATTTTGAATCTTTTCTAATGTCCACACAAAAATGTTTTGCAAGCTTTTTTCCAATCCAGAAACTTGTAGAAGCTTTGGCATATTGTTGGCATTTAATATCCTAATGCACTGTATAACGGGGTCCTCAGTTGAATTAAATCGGGCGATCCAACGTTGAATGTATGTTGCAACTAGTTCTATTCCCAAAGGGTATCCATTAAGGTGATGTAAAACAAGTTCACCTCCGTCCTGAATATGATTTGCAAATATGGGTGGTTCGAAACCGAATATGTTACTGAATAAAGTTGTCGAGTCATCTAAACCTAAACAATTCACATTTACAGTTTTAATTTTGTCTGCTGGATTCATCCAAGTAGGATTGCTGTTACGTGAAAGCACAATTATAACAGGAATGTGAAAATGATTCTCTTTCGGAAAAAGCTCTTCGATTCGTGCTTCGAGGTGGTCCGCATTTTCAAAAAGTAGAAGTCCAGATGAATACGTCGTTCCTAACTTGTGATAAATATTCCACATTGAGTCAATGATATCTTGCAAAGTTTCAACATGAATCTTGCGTTCAAGCGCTTCAACAATTGCAATAAACCCGGCTTTTAAGGAACTTTCGGAATTTAAATCAAATGTGTAAATATAGTCAAAGTCATTAGAAAATAATTCAGCAATTTTTTGCGATATCTGAGATTTCCCTATTCCACCTAATCCGTGGAGTATTATCGTACCCTCTTGCCATGTTGTTTTTCTATTCAGCCTAACACAATTCACAGCTGTTTTTAGTTTATCTATGGTCTCGCCAGAAACAAAATACTTTTTTCTTTGCCCATATCTGAGTAATTTAGATCTGTATCCGGTGAACGACTGGACAGGGGTTTGATCATTGCAGTCTATTCTTTCGGGGGGAAGTATTGAGAATTGACCTCCTTGGATGATTATGTTGTTGTTTCCTTGGTTGTTGCTAACGTTAGAACTATGAGCTTCAATTTTGATATCGTTGTTGGAGTTAACAGGTGATGTAAGGGGTTTAATGGACTGGAATAAATACAAAATCAAATACAACGTTGATGTTGTAAATATTATAAACGGTTATAATATTGTAGATTTTATACCGGTGTTCCTGAGTGTAGATTAGCTTGGTTTGACATGTTCCCAAACGATTTTTAAAACGTGAACTGAATATAGACAAATTGTACGGATATTTTTCTTACAGCCCCAGCGGTAGATTTGAAACGTAGCACACATCAAAAGTTACACATTTAAAAAGCGGTATAGACTTTGTTTGATAACCTCTTTTTTATATGTAAAAATCTTGGATCGAAATATATACATCGGAGTGGGTCTGAAATTATCAAAGTTTATGGATTTCAAATTTGTGATTCCAGGAGGAACATCAAATTAGATTTAGCAATAAGCACAGAGGGACATTAGTGTGAGGTGGGTATATTTTAATACAAATGAGCTTATTCAACAAGTGAACTGGCATTCTATCATCGTAACTCTTGATCGGGCTTTCGTGCGTTATCTAATCTTCCAACCACGTTCACTTGTTCCCATTCTTTGCTTCAATGTGCTTCGACTTGTAGTCATTTTGTTATCAGTATTCACCGTCATGACCAATACCAATACCATTAATTGTATTCACTTTTTCTGTAGTTATTTTTATCATCACATTTACCAAACTAGCTTCAAATTTACCAAACTTGCATCAAATTCACCAAACTTGCTTCAACTTTACCAAACTTGCTTCAAATTTACCAAATTTGCATCAAATTAACCAAACTTGCTTTAAATTTGCCTACCTTGTAACAAAATTATTTAATTAATTAAAAATTATTGAATTTGATGTAAAAATATTGTATTTGATATTAAATATTAAATTTGATATAGAAATATTAAAATTGATATAAAAATATTGAGTTAGATATGAACGTTTTGAATTTAATCAAAGTATATTGAATTTGGTTTTAAAAACAAAGTGAAAACCTCCTTGTTAATTGCATACATATATTGAATATGGTCCAAATATATATTGAATTTGGTCCAAAAATATATTGAATTTGGTCCAAAAACATATTGAATTTCGCCCAAAAATATATTGAATTTGGTCCACAAATATTGAATAAGTCTACCAAAATATTGAATTTACTGCAAAATATTGAATTTACTGCAAAATATTGAATTTACTGCAAAATATTGAATTTACTGCAAATATATTCAATTTACTGCAAAAATATTAGATCTACGGCAAAAATATTCAATTTACTGCAAAAATATTCAATCTACTGCAAAAGTATTCAATTTACTGAAAAAATATTCTTGGCTACATAAATATTGAATTTACTGCAAAACTACTCAATTTGCTGCAAAAATATTCAATTTGCTGCAAAATTATTGAATTTGATGCAAGTTTGGTAAATTTAATGCGAGTAATAATAATTTGATGGGAATATAAATTATTTGATGGGAATATAAATGATTTGATGGGAGTATAAATGATTTGATGGGAGTATAAATTATTTTCCTTGCAATGCAGCGCTTATTCGTTATCCTTGGTCTATTTCATTGGACTGAACTATAAGGAAAATAATAATTGCATTAATTCAAATGGATACAAACGTACATTGGATTTTTAGGCACCGGGGAAATCGTATTACAAGTATGTATGGGTAGGAAAGATCACGTTGCTGCTTTAAGATAAATACAAAACAACAGATAAATTCAGGGACAATACCGACGTTGTAACTATTGCTGATGCTGCCGTGTCGTTGCACGTCATGCCATGAGCAAAGGTAGAAGTTCATAGTTCATCCACGTATACGTTGTGTAATATCCACTACAACTTATATCGCATAAAAACAATACATTTCAAGGGTAAAAGCATAACTTAGAACTATTGATTTTCATATCTCGACATTCTTCGTATTTAATGTACATACATATGTACAGGGATCTATGTATAACATCGTACACTATCGCCGAGTGGGCTCACATTAAACCCTTAGGATTTTTTGAAAATCCTCGATTACATGGGTCAAAAACTAAATTGTCCAACCGCAGAATCTAAGGACTCTCAAGAAGACCAAACCACTGGAGCTGCATTAGCATTTCTCAACGGCAAAAAATTAGGTGCATATAAGGATAATAGTTTGTTTTATGTAACAGCTTCAAAAATTTATTGAATTAATGTATTAAACCATATTTGACCATAATGAAGCCATTATTTAATACGTCAATAATTTAAAAACTAGAAATAGTATGTATATCGTCTCAAGTACGTCATTAGGTACAGTAGAACAACAACTACAACCAAATCAATCTTTAGCAGGTGTTTTTGTACAAAACGCTGTATAAAATTGGGACCGAAGACAGGTTTATAACAGATTTCCATAGTCCTTGCATAACTGGCGTACGTTAAGATGCAAATAAGTATGGTGGTATTAAATGTAAATAGTTTTCATTATAAAAATAATATAAACATTTATTGTAATTAGTAATAAATTGTTTAAATTTGGTTTTATTACGACAAATATAAGAAATTGTGGAGTTATTTGCGCAGCTATGTTAAAGGTCAAGATATTAGTGTCTGATCTGAACAACCATTGGATCCGCATTGCCCTGTACATCCTATAACGTACTACGAAAATAAAACCGCTACTCCGGAAGAATTTAATTCCATTTCAGATGCTATAAAAAGCCTTTACTTTAAAAACCAAAACATTTTTGAAAATACAAGACAACAGTTGACAGATCTATATTCTGGTAGATATTTTATTTATTGTGTAAGAACCACTGCAATTACTCAAGTCCGAGAGAAGTTACAGCTTTTTACACAGTGCCATTTTGAAAAAGGATTCTGTTTGTTGCAATACTTATGTCGAATAAGTAAATCACTGTTAATGAAAAATGTTTTGCTAGCTTTTTATTATTATTTGCTTTTGCAAATTTCAGTCACCAAGATGAATTACAATGCCTTTTCGACGGAATCTCCAGAGATCTTATAGGTCGGGATGAACAATTGGTAAATATGTAAAGTGAATTTGCTCTACTTGGTCAAACTACTGGACATAGTCTTCTTGGTGGTAACGTTTATGGTTATGGTTACAGAGAAGTTAACGATACCCGAGGAAAAGTTTCTGAAAATAAATTTGCGTTGCGAGTCTCATGGATTCCCAATCTCATGGATTTGTAATTTTTATTTAAACACATTTGCTTGCTTGTTTGAGCTCACAACATTGAGCTTCTCTAACGACAGCAAAGAAAAAATCAAACTATAATAATATACTTATTTACACTGGACTCTCTCTATAAGGGATCACTATAAATCAGCCCAAAAGTGCTACTATAGAGAGAGTCCCTTATATGGAATATCACACAAAATTGCTCTAAA
>JAQGAK010003626.1:0-14477 GCA_034696945.1 Lipothrix lubbocki
GGGTTAATATTTACCCGGGTGGGAATAGTCTAGCACACCGTTTTAAAATTTTCGCATTTTTCGCAAATTCCCGGCCTTAGTCATGACATTCTTGTTTGTGAGCCTGATGAAGGGAGTTCCCGAAACGTTGCTCTAATAAACTTACGAATCTTATATATAAATTAAATTCCTTCTACTTTAGATAAGTAAACTCCTTTTATAATGTCGGCAATTCAGAACAGACGTATACTTTAAAACGAGCATTTCCCAATTGGCAAAATGCTGGTACAAAAGGAAAATCGAAACAATACTTTATTGCTTTATATTTGCTCGAAACTTCTACTTCTGCCTATTCGTATTCACACTACGGAAGGCAACTTCCGGGAATCAAGTACAGATTCGGGCAACGATGTCATTGAGCTTAGTAGATTTGGATTACTACGGGGTTTCCAACCTGCTAAATTCAAACAGATTCATACCGAGCGATCAAATGATTTCCGAGTCTCTCTCCAAAATTGTTGGTGGAAGATAGCAATTTATAAGATTATGTTCGGGTACACATGCGTTCACCACATTATTCTGACAGCGCGCCTCCTCCATTTGCTCATGTTTCTCCATGACGATAACATATTTCACGTTCCTGTACACGCGTTCTTTGCCATTTGGGGAGGGATGGGTTGTTACAGGATCTATTTGAGTTTTTTCAAACGCCCTGAATACTTCGTCATGATTTTCAACGAACTTTATCGCAGTATGCCTGGTGAGAAGTTTATAATTTTTGTAGTGCACGAAAACTTGTAAAACAGTTGATACAAACACATTTTAGTACATAAGCACTATTAATTTATAAAATGCAAAAAACCATTCGACGCCCAATATTTACATTCGAAAAATAGATTATAAATCGAAATCTTGATTGAATTGAACTGAATTGAATCATTTTCCGAAAAATGAAATACTTTGCTACTAGTTTAGATTATGAAGAAAGATATTAGTTTGTAGAAAAATTCAACCACAACAAAAACCACTAAAACACTTATTAAACAAATGTAGTAAACGCATAAAATGAATTTGCTAAAACTAAACAACAATTTTTACGAAATTTGAAAACTGAACACCAATTTCAACGAAATTTAAAAACTGAACAGCAATGTTAAAATTTTTCAGAAACAAAATAATTTTTACAAAATAATTTAAATGAAAAATAAATATTTAAACTTTAATAATTCACCTCTACCTATATATTGTATTTGTTTTAGACAAACCCAGTCGTAAGTTGAAAGACCTGAACAAGCAAGACATGATTGCAAAACATCTCGCTATTATTTTCCTTTCGTCTGCTATTCCCTTGTGTGCCTTTCAAGCCTTGAATCACGATGCACCTTACGCACTGCCGTCTTTGTTTTGCGGTGGCTGTCTAATCCGGCCCCTGTTCTCCCTGCTGGACTTTCTCTACTTAGGGATTCTGAGCACATGCTTGTTTTGCGTGTTTATGAGTCACTCTCTCGTCTTTGAAATGATAAGCTGTGAGCTTGTCAAGATTAGGAGTGTGGTGACGACGTTTTTAAATACAAGGTAACTTATCACAATTCAATTAAGGTCATTGCACTTATAGACACCCAATTATGTAAATATTCCACTCAATCTTATTTAGAACTGTACATCCCAACAAAATTTCAACGGTTTTGGACAAAATGCGGCGATTGCAGCTTTTTGTGAAATTCTTCAATCAAAGCAACGCGACGATGATTTTCATGCTGAAGTTTGAATGTCTAATGGTGGGAATATTTGGTGGCTATGGTGCTATACGCTACTTACGAGAGCTGCCATTTGCAAGAGTGTTGTCTACCATTCTTTGCATTGATGGCTGCTTGGTCTTTGGACTATTTTACGAGAAAGCGTTTAAAATCCCCGAGGACACTAGATTTGCATCGAATCTGTTGAACCTGGCGCTTCTCAAATGCGCAAACAAGCGTAATATGCTGGAGTTATATAAACGACTCCGATCTATTACAAATTCTGGTATCATGGTGGGTTCTTTCAGATTTCTGGAGAGGGAGTCAACGCTTCTTTTCATTCATTTTGTATTGGTTAACATTGCATCCTTGCTTGTGTACAAATAGTGAAACATGATTTTGTTTTGGTATGCATAATTATCATGGAAGCCAGTTCAACGGCTCCAATCTGGAACAGTTCATGTATACCGGAAGCTCGCCTGACCCGTAATTAAATCCCGTGATTCCGCTAAATAATGTAGATATATAGCGGGAAATAAACGTTTCAACTTTATGGACAAATATTTATTTCCAGGTAATCATTATTCTTCACATTAAATGCATCACCAGTTGAACGAAGGGTAAGACAGCAAAAATATATGTAGTTTGTCCATTTTCTCATGCTCTAATAAAAGATTCCAAATGTATTTCTGGATAATTCCAAAGGTAGAAAATACCCGCTCGTTGCGGAAGCATATTATGGGAGGCATTGAAGCCTTTTCAAAAGCAAATTCTCAAAATCGTCTGAATTGTTTCCGCGCTGTTTCCATTTCTGTACGCGCATATTCCCAAGATAAATTTGCATTTATGACACCACAATGACATAAATTATTTATGCCCTGTCAATTTATGCCACATTTTACCATTTATGCCACCGTGCCACCCTTATTTTAAACGGTACCATAATAAAGAGTTTTACCTACACTTTACCAAAAATCCCAACGTAAGGTAAATCGCATGTTTCGCAGTCGATTTCGTATATTGCGTTGGAAGCTATTTGTAAAATTATTCTGCTCATAAAACACGCAATTATTACGAAAAACCAAAGTTGCGTGTAATTTAGCCCAATGGGCAAGCGTTCGAAGGATGATTTATTAATTTTGTTAATTGACAAGTTTAAAATTGAATTAACTCATGATTTATTCCTTTTTAAATGTTTTATTACACACTAATTACATTTATAGTCATTGAGTTAATACCCAGTATGTAATAATTGTGATGCCAGTACAATATCGGATCCTTGTATTGCGTGTACGTACTAAAATTTAGTTATACTTGTCGTTCGTCTTCAGTAAAGCCATATATGTATTTGTTTTGAAAATTAGTACTTCTTTCATTCAAAATCCAGATTTTAAGTACTTTTCAGAATTATCGTTACGGGATTATGTGTTTACAATAAATTTCTTGAAATATTAGCATAATTAAACTTCTGTTGTTTGGTATTTGTTATAATTGGAATTTATGCACCTCGTTTTAATCTGCAAATTAAAACAAAATCTGTACATATAGTGAATGGGGTTACGCCGTTGTGTAAAATTCGATGAAAAACTTGTTTCGGCTTTAACATTGATTGTATAGTCCCGGTATATAATTTACGACCATTTGTCAGAGAATATCAATTCAACTGCTAGAGAACACAACCAGTGGTTTAAAATTTTTAGCAGTTTTTTTCACAAGTGTCGCCATCATGAGTGATACTTACGCTGGGCTAATTGTTCGTGTCCTTATTACTTGCCTGTTATTATTTGGGCAGGCACTATGTCACTGCAAGAATCGAGCAATTCTCCCGGATCTACCAATTTGGACGACGCAACTTCAGGAATGTATGTTAATTCTGTATGTGCAGGACGCATGCGTTGAGAATCTTGCCGAAGTCCCACAATCAATGGTGTATTACACTGATTTACATCGTATTCCGAAAACGATTTTCAAGATCTTGGCAAGCCGTATTACAAGTCAAGCTGTCAGAATATAATTCTCGTCCACATCCATGAAGCTGGAGGGAATGATTTGAATCCCATTTGGCCTAATACTACCTCCTTGCCATATTTAACCGTCGCATCAATTTCCCCCAAACTTGACCTACTTGTCTGGAATGATTTGTTTTTTGCGCTCAAAAGGGAGTTAACGTTTTGTCGGTTCATAAACTTGCGACCAATACGATACCAGTCGAAAGTACCACTGTACACTTCTGAAAGGGAAGTTTTTCAATGTGTGATGTGCTTTGGTAGGTCCACCAAAAGATTTCTTCTAACTACCTTGAGAAATGTACACAACCAAGTGTATCGGGTTATGATTGACAAATTGGTACATCATATTCGTCGAAATGCAAACTACTACTTAAGAATTCCCTATATGATTGATTACGACAGACTCTTTGCTACATTAGATCAAGCCGGTAAGCAAGCCTTTACGTCTCCCCTATTTAATACATTTGAGGAGCACATGGTTTCCATTGTGAATACAAAATTCTCTAACGAGACGTTTGGGCGGGGCAAAAATGGCAACCTTTTGTGGCATTCCTTCGCTTTATTTATATACTTTGACTTCAGCACAGAAATGGATACAGTTCACGTCATTGCTTTTCGAAGCGACGGACTCACATTCCTAACATGCATTGCTTACGATCACTTCCTGTCTTTTGGATTCTAAAAACAACCATTTCAATCCGAGCTGTGGCTTTGTATTGGTGTCTGTGCAATATTGACGGCTGTTCTTTGTTTAAAGCTTAGACAAAGAAAGTTAAGCATTATCCGAGTGTTTAACGCGTTTGTCATGCCGCTTGATGTTCTACTCGAGAACTTTAACGAGCCGGAAGACGGGTCACAAAGGAGCACCAAGTATTCCACAATTTTAGCAACGTGGTTGTTAGGTGCAATTGTGCTGACCAATGCATACAGAGGCATTGTAACGTCAGATCTAACAGCTCCGAAAAGCGTCGTGGGCCCAAAATCTTTTAAAGATTTGGACGGCATTGACCTCATGGTTTATCTCAAACCTCTTGGGAATTTTGAAATTCCTAACGACCTCGAATTAGGAAAATTCAATAATCGCGTACTGGTAAGCGTGAATGGTCTTTCTCCTCATACTGATTTTGCAATTTTATTTGACATGCTTGTTTATGCCCATTATATTTATCCAGCCCATGAGGTAAAACGACTAAATGACTTCGCTTCTCGGCTGGTAGTTCCTGATTTGTTGGCAAACATTGGAGTAGAGGATGACGTTTCCTCGTGTGACCGCGTTGCTCTTCTTCAGTACAGAAGTAAAATTCAAAGGTTCAAAGTGCCCAAATGGCGCCAGCATAGCGTCTTCACCCGGTCATTTTTTTTTGGTAAAGAAAATGTGTTCGGGGGGCTATATGGGGTCATTACTCCATTCAAAAACATTCCGCTCCTCAAGTTTTTAAGGAATTTCCAAGAGAGTGGAGTTATGGCTTTGATTCATAAACGCGTCATAAATTTTGGTGCTACTAACGATGAGTTGTGGAGAATTCCAAAAAGGGTCGTCAACGTTCTTAGAAAAGATTCCAACCTGGTCCAGACGATTGCTTTGCTGTACTCGTTCTGTGTTGTGGCGGTTGTGTCGATGTTTCTGTTGGAACTAGTAATGAAGCATTTTACGTATTGGGAATATAAGCAACAAGTAGATCTCCGCGCGCGTTCGATCTACTTGTCGGCGACTCCGGGTCCCCCCACCTCACCCGCCTCGCCACCCCAACCCGCCCCCTTCTCTACTCCCCCATCCCACTTTGTATCACAGGATTAAGTAGCATTTACCAAAATATTAATTTCGAGTAGTTAGTTTCGAGCGTTCGATCTACTCGTCGGCGACTCCAGGTCCGCCCACCCCACTCCCGCAATCACGGAATCACGGTCGTCACAACGAAATTATTAATAGAGAGAAGAGAGATAACGCTTTGGCATAGTCCTTTTAAGCGCACTTACAAATCAAACATATCGTCGGCTAAACATGTAAATGTACTATAATTGTTTTCAAGCCATAACGTTACAAAAATTTTAGCACCTTTCATGTTTAACCGACGATATGTGTTATATGAATTTAGCCGCAAAGGGGGATGTGTTGCAAGCTTCTGAAGTATTTTAAATCACAAATATTTATTTGACTCGCATGTATATTTAATGATACAAACCAATCAATAAGTACATACATTTTTGGTTGCAAAGGATAACTGTATTGTTAAATTACTACGAACAAAATAGTAAGTGTTAAATTGAGACGAGAGATAATAATTTAACGTTAATAATTGTTGCTGAGATATTTAAATGTTAGATCATAAAATTCGTTAACCAAGGTTTAAATAATAAATACCGTGCTATAGGTTTCCACACGCTTATAATTATTATAACAAAATACACACTTTGTTAATAAATAACGCAAACGAGGGGTGGAATAAAGATAATTATGTATACCACAGATCTGGTCTTGAGAAACAGTAGTTTGAGAAATTATTCATAATGATAATTCTATAATTTAGAGATTAACTAACTTGCGATAATTTTCTCTTGTTGCGTAACAAAATACAAGTACATACATCAAATATATACATTGTAAAAATTTAAATACTGGCTATAGAAAATAAATATTCTACATAGCTAAATTAAATACAAAATTTAGTTTTTACGCCATTTTTTGTTCCTATAGCTTACAGTTTACTACACCTTCTCATTAATACGAAACTAGTCTTCGTGTGTTTGTTAGCAAATCAAAAAAGGATTTCTTGAATAAATAAGTCAAATAAATTATGCCCTTAAATATGTACTACACTACATTCACCACTCATTCAAGGGAGTTTTCTTCTGGTTCGTGACCAAGGTCGTTGTCTTGGAGAAATCCGACGGATTCCTGATCGACACTGTGTCATCGGATGAGTCATAGCGGAAATGAGCTTGGAGCTTTCGGTAGCGCTTTCGAGATTCGTGCACGGTGGAGAAAAACGCAATTGCACTTGAGACGACGCAGCCGAGAACAAGGTACTAAAAATCAACAATAATTAATTTTGGTCTAAATTCTATTTTTATTAACTTATTTTTCCTTAATAATTTATTCATATTTTCAATAATAAAATATTTACAAATATTTCAATTTCCTAAATAAAAGCCTTACCACAATTCGATCCTTAAGCCAATTTGAATGGCAAATGTGCAGCTCCTCCAGACAGTCTCTAGCTTTGTAGTGCAAACTCCTCAGATACTCAACTTCAAAATGATCCAAATTCGTAGTATCAGTTTTAAAACTGTAGCAAGCCTTCGCCCCCATGAAATTCCGGTCTTCCCAAGAGTAAATCAGGGCTGAGGACAGGATCAAGGTGAAACAGGCGAGGTGGATGAATGTCCCGAGCAAGTTCAGGATTAGGAACTGTTTTAAATACACAAAATTACAATTAAAACTAGTGCTATGATTTCTGATCACATAAAGAATTAACTTTCAACTTCATTTAATAATACAAAGTTGACATTAAAATATTCAACATAATTTGTAACATTTCTACAGTAAAAATAAACGATCAGGTTATAAATTATAATTTAAAATTGTATTTTTATTAAATTAATAATTTTTTTTAAATATTCTTAATTTCTCTTAATCTCACCATGTACACATTCTTCGACTTGTTCTCCCGACAGCACGCAAAGACCGAGAAAACGAAATACATGAGGAATGATATGGACATCAGGATGAGGAAATAGAGTTCATAAGGGAGGTCACGCTTCTTAGCCTGGAAAATCCGATCGTAGTCGTCCACCGTAGAAAAGATCACAGAGCCATTGACGAAAGTTTTATTACAATTCTGAACATCGCCTTCCGTTTTGGATTTGGCTTCCGGGTCATCCTTCATGTCATTCCAAGCCAGGTCATTGAGAAAAGCTGGGATCTCCATGCCGACAGACAAGGCCAGCAAAAACTGCAAAAAAAAGAAAAGAATTTTCAGACTAAAATTTGCTGTAAATTAATTTTTCATCCTTTATAATTAAAAAATAATAAATTCATTTAAAAACAAAAACATGTCAACAACCAATAAACTATTTTACTTTAATTCCACCGAATCTTTTGCTTAATAAATTAAAATAATAAATTTTACTAAATAAGACGCAATATAGAAAGCAAGAATGTTACCATGGCGACAGCATGACAGATTGTGACACCGGAGCTGCTCGACATTTTCACAGGGAATTTCTTAAAAAATAATGACTTTTATTCCCACAAAATTACTCTTTTACGAGTAAATTAATTAAATTAAATAATTTAAATTAAAGCACTTCTTCCTTTACATTTACAAATATCAAGAAAATCACATTTCCAATTTTGAGAATTTTAAGTACATAAAAATGACTCCGCAGAAAAATTCCAGATTGTCAAAATCAAATGACTCCTCCGTGCCTTCCCGCTTCAAATATTTAAATCTCCCGTGTGACCTTGCGAGCCAATGAAAATCGCGGAAGGGGTAGAGAAGCCGCCAGAAAAAGTTTAATCCAACTTTAAGAAAATATTTTTATTTTTTTGATTTTCTTCAATTTTCTGGCTCCCCCAATGCACCAAATTAAAATCTGAAAATTAATTCTGGGATGGAATTGTTCAGCGGAGCTGAAACCAGTGGAGGAAATTTAAAATTCGAAAGATTTTGTATATTTTTTAATTTTTTTTGCGAGAAAATTGATGTAAAATCTCTTGGGAAGGATTATGCTGAATGTATAAAAGTCTATTCTCTATTCTGTATGAATGCAATGTGAAGAAGTAAAGGAAAATCATGAAAGTCAATGATGAGGAAAACCTTATCTTATGGGACGTTGACTCACGCAAGTGTAAAAAAAAGAGTTAAATTATTATTATCTTGCAGAAACATATATGAATGACTCAACTTTCAATGCAAAACAAAACAAAGCAAAGGATTACACATTTACACATATGAAGATTATACGCCGTGCGATATTAAATATAAAAATTTTATCATGGGAAATAAATCTGCCATATATTTTCCACATATGTACATGCAGTTTTTTCGTTTGTGATTGACGCCATAACAAATTTCAACTGTTTTTTTTTTGCAATTTATTTTTATTACTCAGAATGGCCACAATTGCGCGATCCGCCAGCATTTGAAAATCCACAGGACTTGGCAAATATTTATTATTGTGGGAGGATAATAATTAATAATGTACATATTCCATTTATTTTGCACGACACAAAATACATGAAATGGAATGCAAAGCAATGAAATTATTAATATTAAATAAATATTTAAAATGTTCATAACAAATTTAGTTACTCATTTAATTTATTTTTAAATTGTTTCACTTCTGAAAAACTTAACAGATCTGAATTTTTTTATTACAATTTCAATTTCATTGAAATGGAGCACGTTGCGACAAATTGTTTTTGGAAATATCACAATCAATAATAATTTTTGAATGGAAGAGCAATTTTAAAAACAAATATCTTACAAATAAATAACATTTTCTGTTAAAATTATAAAAAATGTCAAAAAAATTGCTTGCATTAAGGAAAAGCATCATAGGATCCAAATAAGGAAAAATGGACTAGAATGATTGGAAAATCCAGACAAGACCCAAATATTTACATACAATGTACATTTTGGATATCGCTTACTTTTTTTACATAACAAAATGTCAATAATAATAATTATAATAACATAATTTTATGCGAACATGGTTGCATTGACAATGGAATCACACAAAAAGATTAACAACAAGACAAAATAAGAGCAATAATTATGGGGAAAATTCTAAACAAAATTTATATTTAAACAAACCTTAAATTTTAAAAGAGTGTGTAAAAGATATAAAATTCATAGAAAATAAAATAATTATTCGTGTTTTCAATGAATATTACAAATGTGTTCATGTTTTAAATATTTTATTTAATATGAATAATAATTATTAATTATTTATATTATTATATAGGAATTATTTATTTTAAAATGTTAAAATGAAATGGGAAATGAAAATTTAAAAAATTATTATATTAGTTGGAATAATTAAACATCCGGAGAAATTAATTATAAAATAATTGTAGAAAATACATTAATACTCCACTTTTATATTATTCAACTCATTAATTTATTTTAAATTCAGGTTCGCTCCTTTGAGAATTCCAGCAAAGACGAATCCTGCAAGTCTTTGGAGCGCCTTCGGAGGACTCCGATGGAGGAATAAAGGCCAATGGCGCTGGATACGAAGCAAGCGAATACGAGATACTGCAAATAAAAGAATAATTAAATATTTTTGTTAAACATTTTTTTACTAAATAATTTTTGAATAAATTAAATATATTTAACTATAATATTGAATTTTTTAAATATTAAAATAATTGTTTAAAAATATTTTATTTAAAAGTTTTAGGTATCGTCAACGAAGGATCCCTAAGTGAGTCCCTAATGCCCAAAGTACTAATTTCTATACCTTCAATACAAAAGTTAGTACTTTCTGATACTTCGTCGAGGATATGCAAAAATGAATTCTTTTAAATATAAATATTTTTAATTTAATTAATTTATTTATGTTGGTTAAATAATATTCTTCTTGAAATATAAAAATCCTATTACCACAACACGGTCCTTAAGCCAATTGGAATGGCAGACATGGAGTTCCTCGAGGCAAAAACGGGTGTTGAAATGTAAAAGTCGGAGGTAGCTGATCTGATTTTCTTCGAACGATTCGGTGCAATTCTCGTCGCAACGGAATTTGTAACAGGCTTTTGCTCCCATGAAATCCCGATCTTCCCAGGAATACGTCAGAGCGGAGGCCAGAATGAGGAGGAATGCGGCCAGGTGGGCGAATGTGCCGAGTAAATTCAGGATTAATGACTGCAAAGATTTAAAAATATTAATTAAAAAATGACATTTTTGTAATAATTTTTGTATCAATATTTGTATCAATATTTGTATCAATTGTTGTATCAATTGTTGTATCAATTGTTGTATCAATTGTTGTATCAATTGTTGTATCGATTGTTGTATCAAATTGTTGTATAAATTTTTATATCAATTTTTGTATTTTTGGAAAACCCGATATTTATTTATTTATTTTCTAAAATTCATACTCACCAAATAAATACTGAAGAATTTCCTCGTCCGACTGCAGGAGAGCAGTGAGAATATTAAATACACGAAGAACGAAGTCGTGCAAAGGATGAGGAAATGCAATTCGTAGGGGAGGTCACGTTTTTTGGCGAGAAAAATGTTATCGTAATCCTCCAACGTTGGATTGTAGTACGGAGTTCCATTTGCAAAACTTTGATTGCAATTTTGGAGATCCTCAAAACTGAATCTCTTTTCCGGGTTGTCCTTCATTTCGTTCCAGTCCTGGTCGTTTAAATATGCGGGGATTTCCAAGCCAATGCATAATCCCAGCAACATCTGGAATTAATACAAAAATCCAAAATTGATGAATGTATAAATATAAACAAGAAGCTAATACAGTATAACACAATTGATACAAAAATCGATAAATAAATTGATTCAAAAGTTAATCCAAAGACTAATACAATAAATAACATAAAAAATAATATAAAAAATAATACAAAAATTAATACAAAAAATAATACAAAAATTAATACAAAATTCAGTACAAAACTGAATGCAAAAATTATGTACACCAATTATCAACACATACTAGAAAATAATAAATAAATACTTGAAAAAATAAATTAACGAAAATTGTTGTAATATTAAATGTCAAAATTAAAATACAAAAACGCCAATGAATACTTGAAACTTACCACAGTGAACAAGTCACAAATTTTAATTCCAAAACTGCTTGGCATTTTAGTTTAGAATTAAAACAAATTGTGCCAAAAATATCTCCAATTTACGCCTGTGAAAATGTTTGTCTATAATTCGAATTTATTCAGGAAAATATAAGTAAAACAAATAAAATCACAATTTCCTGCCCGTAAAGTTATTGATTGGAAAATTTTCTGGAAATTACGAAATGAAAATACAAATTTTTGTTAAACTGAATTCCAGAGCCTTGCATTGCGAATTGCGGACGCAGAAGACAAAATCATTTGAACATCTCCGTTCTTCCCTTGTTGTTGTGAGTTGGGAGTATTGATCCATTTCTTCAGTCAGCAACCACTGCATACGTTTATTATGTACGGCCGTGAAGAATAAGCCATGAAATGGCCTTGAATGACTTTCTTCTTGCTCTCCGCTGCAGTTCCAAAAACTTCCAATTACACTTCCTTGCGTATCTTTATCATTGGAACTGTTGGAATGGGAAGCTTTGCCAATTCGCAGAATTGCTTAAGCTAGAGAAAAAGCCATCGGCGGCACTAGTGGGAGTTTTGTAATCTTGTTTATAAAATGGACATGGCGTTTAATCTTGAATATTTTAAAAGTTTAGAAAAATCTTGAAACTAATTAAGTTAACTAATTAGATGGTTTTTTTCCTGATTTATTTCAAAATAATTACTTCTGATTTAATAAAAAACAATAGGTTATGAAAAAATTACAATTATTCGTCGATTTTTTCCCGCCAAATATATTATTCCGCTTTATTTTGATTTTAAATTACTTAGCTCACGGAATTTATTATTTTGAGTTATTTCGTTTGTACCAAATTTATTATTCTGGGCTATTTTGCTCATACAAAATTTATTTTTCGAATTTATTCGATTTAAATTAGAATTCTATTTTCTTTTAGTGGCCTATAAGATTCCAAAACAGAATTTCAATTTATTATTTGAAAATAATTGCCCCCACAGCAAACGCTTAAGGACGCTAAAGAAAATACAATCAAAGCATCAAATTATGTAATGTAAATCTCATATAAAAAGCTCCATTACCTTTATATTTTTAATTTTTTAGAGCTTTTAAAAAACATTAATATTTGTAGAAATTATAGATTTTAATTGTTTAAAAAATAATTATGCCCCTTACAGCGGTAAGGATATTGAACAAATAACATTTGCTTATCTTTGCACATTTTTTCCACCGTCTTTGTCGCTCCGATCTGATATGTACCTATATGTATATAAATGATAAAAAAAAATTATTTTCATTTTAAGTTTTTAAAATTTCATTTCTATTTTTAAATAATATTTATGAAATATTGCGCTTTGAATTATCAAAATATTAATAATTACTAGTTTCTTTAAAGTATGGATACTTACATGAGCACCGACAATTGTTTTTACAGCAGACTGTTGACCAAAAGTCGAAATAATTCGATTGAAAAATTATTTGATTTTAATTATTTGTTAAATTTAACATTTCCATAACTAATTTTTTAAAGAAAATAATACAAAACTTCAGTCAACACTAACGATTTACAGTGAATTTTGTATTTTAAAGTAATTTTGTATTATTCTAATCATTATTAATTATTATTATTGACGTTTTTTTAAATATTTAAATTCTAAATTATATAATTTAAAAACAAGTTTATTTTTTACAAATTTATATGTAAGTTATACGTTTAATATAAGGATAAGGCTTGGCAAAATCGGGTGGGTTCAAGTGTTCCTCTTTAGCAGCACAATTGGATTTGAAAGAGCCTTTTTATAAATCAAAATTGTTTTTAACTTTGTTTATTTACAAAAATTTCTAAAAATTATGTATAAGTATAGAGGTCTAATTACATTTACAATCACAAACTGGTCCAATATTTTCCATGTTGACACCTTTCCGCCTGTAATTTTGTATTGTTAAGGTATTTTATTTAAAAAAAAATTATTCAATAGAAAAGCCGCGGGAAAATTAAAAAAAGGTTTAAAATTTTTGTAAGGAAATTAATAATATTTTATATTTAATTTACCCAATACTAAATATTGGAAAGAAAATATATAAAAGCAAATTGAGTCTGTTCATGCTATTCATTCTCTATTCTATTAGGCATTAAACTTGGAATATATTGGAAATATGGAAATTTACAATGGACAATACGCCCATAAATTTTGTATTTTGTGATGAAATACATACTTTAACAAATGGTTAAAGCAAAAACAATTTTCTTATATTACGCAACACATACAAAGTCAGAAACAGAAATAAATGAATGAAATAATAAAAGTCAACCGCCAATAAAATATCCATTAAAAATTATGGGGCATTGTGATCCAGAATATGAGCATCGCTTTAAATACTTTTAATGTAATACACACATATACCATAACAACACATAAACCAAAATATCGTCGGCGAAGTATCGCAAAGTACTAAATTTCTGTGTTGAAAGAATAGAAATTAACACGTTGGGATCCTTCGCCGCCGATATATAAATGGACTAATTACTTATAGATAACATTTTGACTGTTTAATTTAGTTATATAAAGTGTGATAAATGTAATAAATAATGAACGCAATCAAAATAAATATTCTACTTATCAAATTATAGGCACTCAATTATTTATTTATTTTCAGAAAATGTAGATATTTGAATTAGGTAAGCTAGAACTCATCCGAATGATCCAATTTGCGGTAGCGTCTCCGAGATTCCCAAACAGAGGAAATGAGTGTAATCGAGCTGGCAACCACGCAGGCAAATGTGAGGTACTGAAATCATACAATAAAAATAAATATTAGAGGATAATATGTATACATATAATTAATTATAATTATTGTAATTGTATCAATTTTTTATCAACTTGTGTATCAATTTTGTATCCATTTTGTATCAATTATTGTATCAATTTTTGTATCAATTTTTGTATCAATTTTTGTATCAATTTTTGTATCAATTTTTG
>JAQGAK010003627.1:0-14477 GCA_034696945.1 Lipothrix lubbocki
GAGGGTAAAGTTTTGACATGGAGTCAACCCTTGAAACATGGACAGTCCTCGTCTGACGAGGGCAAATGGTAGCATTAACTAAAAACTCGTACCAACCCCAAATTGCCTCCTGGTCCAAGGGGCCTTCCGTTCATTGGAAGTGCCCTATCTATGGAAAAAGATCCATACAAGACCTACGCAAAATGGGCACAAACGTACGGAGACTTGACGACTTTTACAATTTTCGGGAAAAGGTGATTTTAAAACATTTCAAAATATTGTGAACAAGCTCATCAATTGTTTTGTGTCATTTTTAAATTTGAATCTCCTAGAATAATTATGATTACCGACACCAAGCTAGCTCGCGAGGCTTACAACCACCCGCCATTACTCGGTCGAGCATATATGGACGCTTTTGAAATTTTTTTTCGGGGAGTGAAACAATGTATGTCGTTATAACCAAAATAAGAAAAATTACTTTACATCATGAATATAGTTGCTACAAGAGTATACATTTTATTCTATTCTTATATTATTTAACAAAATGTTTAAACTAGATCCGAAAGAAGTAGCGAGAGGAGTTTTAAGTGCTGAAGGAGCGCCATGGGCTGAAAATCGGCGTTTTACAGTTCGGCACCTGCGGGATTTTGGCTTTGGTAAAAGCTCAATGGAGAACAATATACAAGCAGAAATGGGACATTTCATGGCTTTCTTGGAACAACATAAAGGGAAACCAATAGAGTTGTGTCGACCATTTGTATCTGTCAGTTCTAATTCCATGTGGAGAATCATTGCTGGAGAGAGACTGATGGATGATAAAGAAAAGGCGGAGGCCATTGAAGGCTCATCCAAGTAGATTTTTAAATTCAGTTTAATAATTAATAATACAAATAAAGTTTTAAATTCATAATGATATATGTATAATTTTACTATCTTATTGGCAATAAGGGCATCGGTTTATTCGAAATAGATGTTGGAAAAAATAGTCAACTTTCCCATTAGGAATGGCTATTTCCACGGATTACGAGACATAAACCTGATATATATTTTGTGTTGCAGTAAAGTATTGAAGCACCTGTCATCCCCAATTTCTGTATTTCTTCCAACGATTGCCAAAACGTTTGCTACATTGACTGGATGGAAAGAGTTTGAAGATGTCACTGCTAAAATGCATAAAATCTTTTATAAGTTTGTGGATGACCACAAAAAGGAATTTAACCCTGAAAATGAACCCCGTGATTTTATAGATGCGTACCTAAAGAAGATATCGGAAACCACGGAGGAGTCATCCTGTTTTTATGGAAGCAACGGAGGTATTCTCACATATTGTGACTTAAAAAAAATGGAATCATTACATTGCCGCATAATGCTCAATCCTTACTAGGTAATACTGAAAATATAACATGTTCTTTCAGTGGATTCATTAAAATTGACCTCAACCGATTTATTCATCGCTGGTTCGGAATCAACCGGAATAACGATGAACTGGATGATTCTATACCTGACGACGTTTCCAGAATTACAAGAACGCTTAGCAAAAGACATTGAAACAGTAGTTGGAAATTCGCGAACTCCTGTTCTTGCAGATAGAGTCAAGTAATATAGTATATTACTTGAATGAACGTATAAATACTTTCATTCAAACTTTTGCAGCAGAAAATCAATTTGCAGTTAATATACTTTATTCAATTTTCTAGTCTGCCGTATGCTGAAGCAGTAATCAACGAAACGCTAAGAAAGTCAAATTTCACGGCATCGGGTGTCTTCCACCGAGCCATGGAAGATACTGAGCTTAGAGGTTACACCATTCCAAAAGGTATCTGGGTTTTTGTAAATCAGTACTTCATTCACCACGACCCCAGGGTGTGGGGTGATCCTGAAAATTTCCGCCCGGAGAGGTTCCTGACTAAGGGTCCTGATGGCTCGGTATCCGTAAAAAAGTTCGAAGAACTTCTTCCCTTCTCGATTGGAAAGCGGGTTTGTATTGGAGAACAGTTGGCCAAAGATCTACTTTTTCTATCAACTACAACATTTTTCCAAAAATACAGGACCCGATTTGATCCCGACTCTCCAAAACCAAGCTTAAATGCTCGAACGTACATGTTCAGGTCCCCTGAAAACTTTAAGGTTATCTTAGAGGAGCGTCTCGAAACGTAACTTATTCGGTCTACTTTTGAAATATGTATCGTTTAGATCTAATGAGTACGACTAAACGTAAATCAGATTCGCACAGATATAAAATAAAAACTTTCACGATAGCGAGATACCTTTTTTAGAGCCTAACTGAGGTGAGAATTCTCATTTTCGTTTCCTTCTTTTTCCAGCAACATCAGAAAGTTCTGCAGCTCAGGTTTGATTCCAATTTACCCTAGACATTTCATATTACTCCCTCACTGTTGGACGTGGCATTGGGTTGGAGCGAAATGTGTAGTGAATTAAATTTAATAAGAGCTAAAAGACTAGTGCTCAGATTTACACTTTATTTAGTTGTCATTTTTAACCTGGTAACCACTAAATTGATGTCATCTCAGCATTTTTAGCGGTTTAATTGTACCATGTCACTTTAAAATACGGACACGTTAGTACATTCAGATAACATCAACCTTATACCTGTTCAGGGAACTAGAATATTAGCGCTGCTATCTTCTTATCGATCAGTGCTCGTCCAATTAGGCAGATAATCCTTGGCCATTTAAAGATTTTTAATTCATATTGTCTTTATATTTACATATAATTATCAATAATAGTTTCATTTGTATAAACCTACAACTATAACGTTAAATTTTTTGATCTAAATTCAATAATATATACTACATTGACATCCTTTGTGTTGTAATAACTATTGAGCATAAGTATCTCAAATGATTGCACAGATGTGCAAAGCTAATAAGATGTTGTAAAAACTGAAGCACTAATCCCCTAAAAAATTGTTGCTAACAAGGGCAAAGTGAAATAATAATAAAAAAAATTCAGCTCAGTCATACAACTTTGTCAGATCTCAGGCTCAGCATATGAAGGTATTACAATTTTAATGAAGCGTGGCTCAAGTGTAGGGCACCATGTGTGTGTGCACACTTGCTCATCTTCTTCCTGCAGACATTTTACGTGTTTCCCAGACTAAAAAAATCAGCTCTATTGCATTTTTTTAAATTCTTTTACAAACTCATTCGCATAAAATTGGCGGTAGTTTTTACCAATGAGATAATATCTCTCAACAACAAGACCTACTATATAACGCAGCAGTATAAAAAACCAATCAAGATTAAACGAAATGCAAGTAGTTGATAACCCAATTACTCTCATCCTCAAACGTGCATGCATAGAGGTAGTTTCATGCATTCAACGTTTAAACTGCACTTCAGTCAAGTTTTTATGACTAGCTGGCTAGCATATTGACTAATCGAACAAGTCAAGCACATGCATATATACATGTCTGTTAAACGGGTTGCCACCTTTCAGGATCTTTAACCAGAACTACATACAAGGAAATCATAATTTTTCTTAAATATTCCTTGAATTTTTCAATATATCAACCCGATTATGGTATATTTTAGTATGCGTCGATTAAGCATGACCTGATTGTTGAGCTATGTTGAACAAAAAAATAATATTGATTCCGATTAAATGAGCAATGAAGTGAATATTTATCATCTGTCATCTGACCTATGCCAATGTCATTGCCACCAATTGTTTCATAAATTACAGTTTTCCAGCTGCAACAGAAAATATTAAGCTTGCACAGCTTCTCTTTTTAATTCACACGAACATAATTTCATACTTGATTACCATCTTTTCTGAGATATCCGGCCATTCTTTTTAATTTGTGTACAAATAGTTTCTTTTTATGATACAACTCTTCATTCATGTTTAGCATATCATAAAGCTTTGTCACAAACACATTCAGTAAAGTAATGATAGTAAAAACAATAAAAATAAATGTTTACACGAATAAACTACGCTTTAAGAACTTAAATTGCACCAAAACCAAATCCGCCTAAAGATTATTTGGATGATGCGTTCTAGAGACATTATATATCTGTAAGAAAAAGTAGGAATCACGATTGCATTGATGGATTGCATGATTAACGAGGAAAAAGCCATAATGACGGACAAATGTCCACTCGTAAAGTAGTTCAAATTTGCTCGTCTATTTTGCGGAGAGTGATGATGGGCTGCTGGGTAAAAGTTGGGCGCTTTCGTACAATAAAATGTTCAAACAATTATTTGACATTCTTGTGGATATAAATTGTAATTTAAATGCTCCATAGTAGACTCGATCAGGATAAGTTGAAAAGAATGTGTCGTAAATTTTGTGCATTAAAGTAACTTCATTGAGTTATATTGTTCAAATAAAAAAGTCTTCAAAATTACATACTAAATTGTGACACTTTCGGACGAGATCCTTGTATATTCTGCATAAAGACGGACTTACCTTCTGTTATTGGAACACTAAGAGGGGGAGTCAGTTAGCTATAATAAAACTTTTGTTAGTTTGCTCTTCATCCCTATGACCGGGCTAATAACAGGGCGAGAGAATAAGTTCAAGTTTACTTTTTACGGTAAACAATACATTATTCTTCTGTCTCTGTCACAAGGAAGAAGAACATTGTAGTACGTGGTCTTTTGCAGGGACATGCCCAGCCTTGAACTGTAATAAAAAGTGTTTACCTTCATAGTTTCCATAATTATCAATACGTTTATGATTATGATTAAGAAATAATGTATTATGATTAAAGACGTGAGAGTGCGTATACCAGAGCACCTTTGCTCCGCTAACCTAAATTCCCGTATGTGTCATATAGGAAGCATCAGTATAACCCAGTGCTCATCACATTTAGGCTTCGCACATACTGCCCATACATTTGTCATGTATACAGAAACTTTATAAATGTGGCATCAAAAAGTAGGTACGCACACGCTATCAAGTTGATTATGATTCACTGACTGCCTTTGAGCTGCTTTAAATCGTGCTTTGCAACATACATACTACGTATGTATTGAGGAGGAAAGACCTCACTGAATCATAATGTTTACTATTTACAATTGTAGGAATGGATGCATTGACTGCAGAGAGACTTACTTTAACGTGGAAAACCGGTATTTTGCATTTGCCTGAATGATATCCCTATCCCTCTGTTGTTGTTTTTAATTGTGTTCACTCTTGAGGATGTTCGGCTTGCGTATTATGTGTATATGTAAACTATATGTAGATACTACTTAGGATATTAATACTACGAAGGAAAAGTTACCAGACAACTCTTACTTTAAACTGGAATTAAACCCTTTTTCACGGTTGCTTGAGCCAAGAAGGAAGGAAAGTGCATATTATACTACACGCGTCTCAGTTTCATCTCGCAGTCAGACTTTACATGTTCTACAAGTCTAATTACCTCTGATTTTGTTTTTTAATGCGTGAAAAAGTGAATTTTTTTCCCCTTTTCCCACCATCACCGGCTTCCTTTTATAAATTTTCATTTCCTTTCATTCATTTTTACAAATTTTGTGAATCATTCAAAACATTTTGCAAACTAATTTTGGAACACTTCTTTGGCACGAGTATAGGTAGTTGACTGACCACGTACTCTAGAACGTCACTGTCATTCGGGATTTTACCAAAAGTGTGTACACCACTATAAGGTGCAACATGATCTGTTGTAGAAGTGACAGAACACAGGATCACTGACATCGGATAAGAATTATCAAGTGTGTGCAAAATTTTATCATTCTGATTACGTTAATATCTTGAAGATCTTGTGCGATACCTTGACAATGGTTGTTTTGAAATTCAGGTAAGTCGTTGAGTTTTTCAAAGACAGTATATTTACGTAAAGATAAATACTTTTGAACATGAGCATTATTTTTTACAAGCTGTAGACACTTTCATTGATTTGCGGGGCACTGTGCTATAATGAGCCTTGTACTGTGTTACCTATTAGTGTTAAAATGCCGCATTAAAAATGTCCGTTTTGTTTGTGTGGCTGTTAACTACAAAGAAAAAGCCCTTCCAATAATTTTTACTGGAGGAATAATAAAGGAGGAATACAAGTATAGGGTCATTTTATTATAGCGCTAATTACTACTGATGGCCTATTACAGATTATAATTAGATAAAATTAATGGTTTTGGATAAGTATAGTACGGTTCTTTTTATGCAAAAGAAAATGCAATTTTTGCACTGTGGTTGACAAACTTTATTGTTGTCATTACACATTGTATTGCATTGTCTTTTAATGATTTGTATTTATTGGATGAGTATTATTGATATTGCTAACACAAAAATAATGATGATGTAGAAATATATATGTAGGTACTATACATGTATATTAAACGCCGGTAAATCTGTAACTTTGCTGCTGAACTGAAACCGTGTTTACATTATAACAAGTTAAACATGTTCATTATTGTGCTGGCTGAAGCTATCTAAATTAAACATGCTTTTATCACAGCCTCAGTAAGTATAACATTCTAATAAGTCAGAATTAAGTCAGCTGTAAACCTGTTGACGTTTTACAATAATAATATTACACCCATCATTATTCATATTGGACTTACAGTATCTAGTAACATACCTAAGTAATGATTGAGCAGGTATTCGTGGTTTCTTATTTCACTTGTTTGACGACCGCAAGAAATAGCGTTTTGAAAAGTAAACAAGAAATTATTGCTCCAAAAACATTGATAATTACTTCAAATATAAGTAAATAATACACATAAAATCCAACAAGCTTACATACGTGTACGTGTATGGTGAATTAATTCGGAATTCCAATGAGTGGTTAGAAACTCGACAACACATGAATAAGCGAACATACTTACAAAAAAATTAATCACAAATTATTTTAAACGAGTGTACACAGTATTCAACAATCTCCTTCCGTATTTTGAGCTACTTCTGGAAGCTTTCAGTATTACGCCAAGATTTAAATCACTAATATGAGCATACAAAAATCTTATCTATTCAACTAACCGCAACAATTTTCTTCAAGTTTCCGGATATCCACACATGTTATGCTTTTCTAAAGATACAAGAAGGAGTACATACAAGCATATTTTATAGTTTGCATAGATGACTGATTCTAATAACTACGAATGTACATGTGTTACCGTATAACAGTACCACATTTAAAACTTCTAGACATGTATATCAGGATCAACATCAGAATTTATTAGGTATATCTTCAGTTTATCACGGAAATCGTAAGCCAAGAAAAGTACATACATGCTTTAATACAAATCAATAACTCATAGTGTACGAAAACTTTTATGTAAGGAACTTGTCATTTTTTGTTTGTTTTTAGCTATATCTGTACTTAACATTTTCATTAGCGATCATGTACATACAATCTTGTTAACAGAAAATGGAAGTCATGCTTCATATAATTATATACATGCACTGCTCAACCGTTCCTTATTTTGATTATAATTTTTATGTGTGTATTTATTACGATTTCGAGAATTCCTCATACACAAATTTGTGGAATTCTTTAATCATTGGAATCTACATGTGAAAGCAGACAACCGTGCTTTAACAACTTTTACACGATAAACATAACCGTGCAATACTTTATTCAAAGTAGCCCACATACATTTTAAGATTTTCGCAAATTCATATATCATTTTTTATGTGATCTCTGATATTATTTTTACATATGTTTACACTTTTCAAAAACGTGAAAATTACATTAGCAATGGTTACATTTTTTCTGTAATTTTCTTCCAATATCTACACATAATCAATATAGGATGTAAATTCGCGTGCACGTCTAACTCAAACAATATATGTAAATTGAATTGTACATATCCTGTTACACTTAAAGAATTTGCACTACTACATAATTGCATAACATCTCTCTCTCTCTCTGTAAAAATCAATTGTTTGGATATTTTATGAATGAAAGTCATACAAGTTGTTTCTGTTTTCTTATGAAAGTTTTAATAAGGTGAAAATGTTTGAAGTAACAATAAATTGGGTATATTATGCACGAATCTATAAATGACATTAAAATTAGTATACAATAACATCTAATTATAAGTACATTAGGTAGGTAACGGAGTTTAGCACCAACGCATTAATTCTCTTAATTTGAGCGAATTTTTGAGTTTGCAAAAATGTATGAACAATTACCTCACGGTCAAATAATTGAGGTGTCTAAGTGTATTTTGTACTCAGTACGTACATATATGTGAGAGAGTGTTATCCGTACCACACACGTTCATCATCAGTTTCGCCGTTTACACACTAAGTATAAGGTATTATTTTCTTAAATACTACGCCGCCTGCTAAATAAGAATGAAACCGTCCACATTGTTTCATACATCTTCTCTTATTATTATATTTCACACTGACGAAATTATACAATTCAGAGCCTCTCACGAGTCTCATGTGCAAGTTTGTGTGCGTTTAGCTTGTCAGAGTGCGTGTAGTGAAGATAATTATTTTATTGAATTTTTTACTGAGATATTGTTGTATAGAATTACGAATGTTGGTATGTTTACGACTAATGCCGGCCGACATCTGACTAGTAAATGTCCACAAGCCTTAAATTTGTACTTTTTAATCCTTTCAAATGCAGTGCCATGGCTATCCTGTGTACATGGATTTCAATATTGATACTGGTTCTAAACTCCTATCCGGCAAATGGTGGCACACTGCCTAAGAAATCTTTTGGAGAGAAGGGAAAAGCTAAACCTGAATCTTCTGAATCGTCCTCCGAAGAGAGCGGTGAAAATGTTATACGGATGGGACGTCGGTATAATCCGCTCTCAGACGAAAAAGAAGGTATGGGGTTGAGAATCTGTGCGTTTATGAAAGAAAAATTCTCGGATTTTAATAATTTTTTGAATACGTACTTTAGAATTTTGCTACACTCGTGAGGAATGCGGTCCTAAGAGTGAGGAATGGGGAGGAGTGTGTCAAACGGGTATGAGACAATCGCCTATTGACATTCAATATGATCAAGTTGTCGCATCTCAGTTTGGTGGACCAGTGTATTTGAATAATGACTACCGCAGTAGGCAGAACTTTTTGCTCATGAACACGGGACACACAGGTAATAAACTTTAATTATTATAATTCTTTTAAACATATACTTAGTCCATTAAGATATTAATTTTTTTGAATGATCATACAAACATTCCAAGTTGCATTGACACTTAAAGCTAACGTGTGGACAATACTGAAATACTCTGAACTTTATTTTTTCCTAAGTCTCTGTTATGCTGAATTCGGATTTATCCTCCCGAGCGACGATTCGAGTAGATGGCGCAAAGGATCTAATGCACGGCTCGACACATATTTTCTCGCAGCTTCATTTCCATTGGGGCTCCAACGCCAAGATCGGATCAGAACACACCATTAATGGTCAAAGGTGCCTAACAGCTTCTAGCCGCAACCTTCAGATTAAACTAATATTATTAATTGACTATTAATAAATCAAAAATTTGATTACTAGATTCGCGATGGAGGCTCATTTCGTCCATTACAACAGCAAGTATGAGAATTTTACTACGGCTATTGAGAAACCAGATGGGCTTACTGTAGTTGGCGTTTTTTTGGAGGTATTACAAATGTCATATCAAACGCACTTAAATCTAAAATTTGTAAGGCAAAATACGTGATATACAATAACTTCAAATTCTCCTTTCAGGAATCTCCGAATGACAATCCTGCTTTGGAGCCTGTTGTTGAAATCCTAGATCAGGTTCGCGATACTCGTAAGTTTGCTAGGGGCAAAGGTCTCGACTTTACCCATTTACTCCCAGTCATGACAAAGAAACCTAGGCAAGCGTATCATTATTTGGGATCCCTTACTACGCCCGCTTGTACGGAAACGGTAACGTGGGTAGTGTTCGAAGAACACCTTTTCATTTCCAAAAGACAGGTGTGACCTGGATTTCATATCCAAAAATAATACTATTATTTCCAGTTTATTTTAAATAAGTCATCTTAGTTGTATGTAGTCAAGTTTAAAGTTGACGTATCTTCTGTACAGCTCGAAGCATTCCGGTCCCTGATCGACTCAAATGGCGATAACATGCAGAATAACTTTCGACCTACTCAACCTCTATTCAATAGGGTAAAATTGCTTTTGGATTAAATTATATTCTTATTTTTGTATATATGAAGATTGTAATAGTATACATAACGTCGATATTTCACAATTTACAGAAAATCAGCCGCATCACCGTTTTCTGTGGCGACCACTGCCACGACACCGGAGTTGTTCTTCATGAGCCACCTCCACCTACTATGAATAATAAGCTAGATCAACCCTTCCCGTTCATTATCATAGGACCGAAATTACAGAAAGGTGCACTGGGGTTTGTTGAGAAAGCCTTAGCATTTATTAACATTTGCATTTACATTGTTACTATTTTGTGGATATTATTTTTACATAAAACCAATGCAGTTGCTCGCTCCACCGATAAATGGGCAAGGACTGTTAGTCAGTTAAGTAAAAAATACTAAAATGTTACAATACATAGGAATAATGATTTAATTTTAATTTACGACAGCAGGGAATCTAACAATAAGAGCTTATAACTATTTTACTTCACAGGTGCCTGTAGACTAGACACAAAATAGTTCTTATTTTCACTGTTGTACTCTTTACGCATGTATTGCTTGTGTGAGCTATAAGTATAATTATAATGTATTTATTACGGATTCAAATGTTACGATGAATGTAAAGTGTATATGTATATAGTATATATACGTAAGTCTATTTTCTGTCTACCAAAAAAGAGATTTGCGTATAAATATGAAATGGTATTACATGTGTTTGCAATAATAAACTCAGAAATTAAAATTGTGAAAAAACCTTACACTTTAAATGACATTTTTGTGAGAATAAAATAATGACGGCATAAGTAACATGTCATTTGTCACATATGGAAATGAATTTTTTGTTTTTAATGTAATTCAAAAAAATTTCTAACACCCTACGGACTACCTCCAATTGTACTGGGCACCATTGGGGGCGGGCATGCTCCTATCTTCGTTAGAAATTCCGTAGTTTCTTGCTAAATGAATTAGTATATCAAAATGTTTAACACCGATTCATGTTTGTACACATTTTAGTATGTTGTGTAATCGCGCGTAATAAACTAAAATTTAGTAACTAGGTATATAGTTTTAGTCACCTGGAATTGTTCATGAACCCATGCCAATTCGCATAAAAGATCATTGATGGCTTCCTTAACTGCATCAATTGGAGCATAACCAGCGATGGTTTGGACTCGGAGAATAACCTGCGATTCCGTTGGATGACTGGTCTTGTACCCAGCGAAAAGGACTTTCGGATTTTTCAGAAGTTGACTATGAAAAAATAACACGTACAATGGTACAATGTAAGTTCATATTTACTCGCAATTTTATGACACATTACTTCAGCATTCAGCATGTATGATACTTAATTTGTAGCAAATATCATTCCTTACGCTCGTATTATACATCCAATTGTGTGGTCCTCCTTATGGAATACGAATTTGTAAGCATTGGGAACGTTGGTTTCAGCAATTGCTTCTATTCTGAAATATTAGAATTAAGTTTCTGGAATTAAAATTAAACATTAAGTTCATTTCCTGCCAGAGATTCTGTTCCACATGCCGGTGCAAGTATACATGTGTCATGTGTGTGCTGTAATTCATATACATTTGTAAATGATATAACTTGTACTAAATGTGCTTATTACTGCACTAAACTTTATTATCTACTTACTTCACTTGGCCCTCGGGCAATAAGAAAGTATCAAAAGATGGTGGCACATTCATGTTAACAAATGCAAAACAAAAATTACTTTCCTGTTCCTAGGAAGGGTAAGTACAAGGTTTTTTATACCGAACGGTTAAGCTCAGTTTGAGTAACAGGAATTTTATTCAAATGTACATATGTATTAACGCCTAAATACAATCTGCTAATTTGAAGCGGTCACTGCCGTCACCTGTCGATAGTCAGGTCAGTAGTAAAGATAAAGCGTAATCCACTAAAAATCCATCAGAAACAGATCGAAAAGAAAGAGACCTAGCACTTTTAACATGCGGTGGTTGGTGATTGCTGGAAGAAGTTGGAGCTGGAACCGCAGCCAAAAACAAAACATGGCCTCCCCTTATGTAAGTACCTAAGTATGAACGTCCTAAAAATACATGGATACGGCAGATTCATACTGTACAACAAACCATGGTATGTGTACAGTAATGTTCACTTTCCATCGCAAGCGTCATATATATGTACACAAGGGTATCAGCTGGTTGTGCGCGCGCTTTGTGGGGACGAAAAAACTGATTTTCAACACAAGATGGAGCAGTAATGGATCAGGTTGATGCTGCTGGAGAATCGTAGGCTGTCCAAGGGGCGATAAACGTTTTTCGTTACTGTAACTAATATACTGAAACCGAAACCCTCATGCCAATACGAGCGTTTAACATTTGATAAGAACAATTTATTTAATGAAGCATAGTTTTTTTTTACTTTTTAATGCCATTCTAATGGTTTACAGATTCGTATTAGTATCTTTACTTGTTATAATACAATTGTTTTTAAACTACAAAACAAACATGTAGTATATACAAATGTCTTTTATAGACACATAGTGATTGGCTTATATCTGACTTTATTCAAATAAAACAATTTACTTAAAATCAATTGTTAAGTGGAGCTTAATTCAGGTAGGTGCAGCTTCACGTTCCTTATAAACCCTTAGAATCTGACTGCTTGCATTCTCCCTCGTAGGAAACTTGAAGATCTGCAAAGACAACAGGACAATGTTAAACTCCTAATTTTTTCAAAGTAGACAACCGAATAAATGATAATGTGATAAAATACATAGTAATAACAATTAAATTATTGTTATGTGTATACTGGTTAATATTTTATCGCAAACTTACTTCCATCGCATTGCTGTTGACAGGTTAAACCACACTTGTTACTGTATGTCTTCCCATCACTACCACAGACTGGTGAAAAATCGGTAAGGCAAATGCAAGATGGTTTCTTGTCTCCGTTGCAAGGATTTTGAGGTGCTCCCATTGTTACAACAACAACAGCAAGAATTATCGCGCAGGCCACAATGAACTTCATTTTCTTCTTTAGTAAATCAAATAAGTTACACTCACTTTTCTTATTTTAAGTTATTGACAACTGACGACGGTATAGCTTGTTATGGACTTTGTTTGGTAATGTCAGGCTATTTATACGATTAGTGGAATGACAGATGCTCACATGAGTGAGTCAGTTTATGAATAATGTGCTAAATGATTTAATATGAAAATATCCACCCACATATATCTACTTAGTAACGGATAAATGAGAAGAGTAAATGTTGGTATTGGTACATCCCGGAACAACAATGAAATATGTTAATGTCAAATTACAATATGAATAGAAAAGTGTTTACAATATTTTTGTTTTCCACCTAAACGGATATTGTATTGACATTGACACCCTATTAATGACTCCGTACGGAAATAATGATCGTGAGCATATTTCAAAAGCCTTTATGAGGTATTCTAACATATAAAACATACTTAACATGAAACCTTCTGTAAACATGAAAATTTATTGTGTTAATTTAGTTTTCTGAATACTGTGATATTTGATCTTGAAAAAAGTTTTATTACATCATATGGGCGTATCTATAGGTATATTTTACATATATGTTCACGTCAAGCGTGAATCATTACGCCTAAAATGACTAATTTATAATAAGTTTACGGAAGTTTAAAATTAGCATCGAAACATCTTATATTAACTGCAATGAAATTTTTTAAAATGAAATTATCAGTACGTTCAAGCAAATCAAGGAATCATTATGGGCTTCTATTACTAAATATTGAGTATGATATGAAAATGAAAAAACCGATCAAGACCATTGGCAAATTGTAATGAGATAAATGACATGTCAAAGCTGCACTTGCTACATTGCGCATCAATGGCAATCTTCTTAATTGAATGTACTAAAGTCGATGTATAAAATTTTGGAATTTAATTGTACGTAAGTCTTCATATTGAATGTAGTGATTATGATTGTATTCCCTCTTGATTGGCATGAATGGATGATTGTTGTGAAGATCGATCAATTGACCTTTATATTAAATACGATTTATAGTATGTCTTTAGTAGGAGACCGACACAACGATTCGGTTGTTTCGTCTTCGCCCACTACACTTATCAAGGAATCATTGAATCATCCATTGTTGCCACACAAGAAGACATGATTTCTACCAGTGAATGGAAACTGGAGAGGAATTAATGAAATTATGATTGTATTTTCAATGAACCAACAATCATTTTTGCTGCTAATTGAATGTGTAAATAGGTATAATATGTATATATACATGGGACAAGGTGTGTATTAGCCAATAATTACGTAAAGTGAATTTTGTCATAGAAAGCAAGAAAGCAAAGAAAATTTCAACCCACTAATGCCAACGGCCATACCACGTTGAAAGCACCAGTTCTCGTCCGATCACTGAAGTTAAGCAACGTTGGGCCCGGTTAG
>JAQGAK010003628.1:0-14473 GCA_034696945.1 Lipothrix lubbocki
ATGGCAAACCAGTTCTTTATTTCTATAAGACTTTGGGTTGAGGTTGCATGTTGAAGTTATAGGAGGGTCATCGTCATCGGAGTAAATAGGATCTTGTGAAGTTGTCATTCGCGTTAACTGCCATCTACCTTTCTCGACTGTCCTTAAGATTATTGCACATACCCATACCTCCTTATCACTCTTGACTTTCCTGGATTCTGTGGGATCTACAAAATTACAATTTCATCAAAACTTCCAGATTGACAAAATAGATTGAACAAACGTGCGGTGACTATTACGTTACTATATTTTGGCAATTCAACTTCACTCTTGACCTGATAAATAAATAAATAAAATTTTTTATAAACAATTATTCATTCATTTATTTATTTAAATTAGTACAAATCATTTTGGCATACCAGAAGCAGAAAATTGCGGTTCTTTACCTGGAATCAGGTTCATTATGTTTCGCCTTATCATATCCACGATTTAATTTTTTATTACAAAACATTGTTACTTTAATGGTGTTCCGCGCCTAACTTGATCCTTGTGAAGGCCCTCACAGAGGCTGTTAACAATGCTCTTTCAAATGCGCTTGGTCCCATTGAGCAAAACTGTATGGTTCCAAAGTTATAATGGTGACAGTATGGTAACTTATATACACGGTAAAAAATATTCCTTCACCTCTTATGTAAAGTCGACTCCCAGGTGGAAATCTTAACTTTTGAAAGTTTCCTTTAAATTTATTCGGTATGCGCACTAATACATACATAATACTAATACTACTAATAGTAATATTACTAATACATTTTATTTTTTGATTTAAACTTTTTTTTTCATATAAAATAAATACATTTTATTTTTTGATTTAAAATTAATACATTTAATGTGATTTCAATTCAATTCTTTATTAACGTCTTATTTCTGAGTCAGTACAAAAAGACTGATCTCCCCCCAGTAAGACCATAAATTATGAATAAAATTTATTGGTGGGAAACTTGTAGGTATAGTTAAGATTTAATACTAATTAATTTTGTTTGTATAGAGCCAATATGGTTTTGCTTAAATAATATGTATTGTGGGATTTGCTATAATTATTAATGAATAAGTTCGAAGTTTTTTACTATTAATTTTGATGTAAATGTAGCCAATTTTTGTGCTTAATAATATATTTGTGATTATTTATATAATTTAAATTATGAATACAAAATAATTATTTTTATATAGTAGTATTCTATAATATATGTAGTTAATATTATGTGCGTAGTAGTAACTATTGATTATATGTATTAATATAGTATAATGCTTATAAAAGTATCTTATAATTATATGTACTTACTAATACTTATTGTCTTTTATTTAGCATCCATTCTGTTATAATAAGTTTAAATTTACCTAATGATTTTTCTGATTTTGCCTCCGACGGAATACTATTCCAACATTTAGCAGCCTGAAAGAATACAGATTTTTTGAACAATGATGTACGGTGTACCGGTAGGGACAGTTGTGTATTTCTTACCGATGGTAAAAAATTAAATTTGTTTTCAAGTTCCCCAATCTTGCTAAAATTAACAGTTTTAAAAACGAATATTAAATAATAATATGATAATCTTTCCTTAATTGATAAAATATTACTATTCTCCCAAAGTATTGTAATATCTATATTATTTAAATTGTAAGCACCTACATATTTTTTAAATTTATTATATTGTTGAGGATAGTAATAAGAAATTAACAGATGATTAATTTTAGTTTGAAGAATATTGAAATGGTAGTTAGAAAGATGTCCCCAAACTGGCAAGCAATAATCTATTATTGATAGGACTAAACTATTTATAATTATTTTAAAAGCATGATTATTAATGTATCTTTTTAAAAATCTTACACATCCTACTGCTGATGAAACTTTAGAGCAAACATGGTTAAAGTGACTTTGAAAAGATAGTGTGCTATCAAATATTATACCTAGATATCTATATTCCTCAACTTTTTCAATTATATTATTTTTACATACTAGATTCGGAAACGAAGTTGGTAATTTATCCTGCTGTTTATGAAATAACATATACTTAGTTTTACTATAATTAATATCTAGTTCTAAATCATTAAACCAATTACTTAAATTATTTAGTGTATTAGATAATTTGGTTATAATATTATCTACAATTACATCAGCTTCATAAAACACTAAGTCATCAGCAAATAATTTATATTTACAATCTAATGATTTACCAATTTCATTAATATATACAGCGAATAATATGGGTGATAAAACACTGCCTTGAGGACATCCTCTATTTAATGTAAACTCATTGGATAGAAAATTATTTAATTTAATTTTAAATCGTCTATTACTAAAATAAGCACATAAATATTTTAAAATAAATGGGTCTATATTTAATTGTTGTAATTTATTGATTAAAAACAAAGGCCTAACTGAATCAAACGCTTTACTTAGATCGACATATACTGCTCCAATTTTAAAGCCTTTACGATCCAATTCAGTTAATAGATCATGAGCATATAGCGCTGCAGCAGTGAAACATGATCTACCTGATCTAAATCCATGTTGATTGTCATCTAAAATATTATTTAACTCAATATAATTAATTAATCTATTGTAAATAATTTTTTCTAGTAATTTACTCAATAACGGGAGTACAGATATTGGTCTTTAATTGCAAGCCGACTTTTTGGAACCTTTACCTTTGTATATAGGAGTTATTGTTGCACATTTAAAGGAGGGAATTTCACCATTATTTATAAAAGTTTCAAAACTATCTTTGAGCGGGGTCAATAATAAGGGAAAAATAATTGATAAAATATAAAAGGGACTTCATTATCAAATGTTATTTTAGATTTTATTGATTTAAAAGCTGTATTTATTTCATTTAACATTATTTATTAATTAGATTCAATTCAGGGCTTATTTCATTTTTTACATTTTACTTATTCTAAAAGCTAATTTTTACGGTTATGCAATTAATCTATGAAACAATTCTAAGCAATTAATCCATATAATATACTAAATGCATTTATTAAACTAATTATTGTAAGTTATAATTAAATAAGATTTATGTACTTAGTAGTTATAGGTATTAAATTTTTACGTAAATCTATTTAGTCCAATATTTGAACAGAGTACATTTGTTAATGCAATTCATTTTTACAATCCGTTATTTCTACCTCGTATAAAAACCAGATTTTTTCAAAATTTAAAATTCCTGGGCCCAGAATTTGGGCGCAGAAGGGCGACGAGTCGAAAGCTTTTTAAATCCTAACAATAAATTCAAGGTTAAATCCACCATTTTCAAAATCTTGACCTTATTTAGGATTCAAAATTTTGCTCACATTTGATTTTCCAAAACAACTATAATAATTAGCAAATTTTGGAATTCTGAAACCTCAGACTTTAACTTGTCGTCAATTCAAGATGTTGCGCGTGTTTTAAAAAATTTGTAATTTTTCGTTTTTTTATTTTGCAACATTTTGGTTATTTTCACGATAAACATATTCAAGTGGGTGCCGTCAATATGATCCTCACTTATATCGTGAAGATGACCGAAATTTCACAAACTAAAAAAACATTTAAAATAGTTTGAATCATCATTAATACAATCCTAACATCTTTAAATTTTGTTGAGCGGTTCCGGAGTAAATCACGGCTCAGTGCTTATTATACCCGCCAATACCCGTATGAATACATGGAATTTTCTTCCGGCCATCAAAGTTGATCAAAGCACCAAAATTGCTTGAAATACACATCGTGGTTACTACCAGTTCAATGTCATCAAAATAAAACTACCTAAAGGTTTTGTCTTCCGAAATCTTAATACGTTAATCTATATAATACAAGGCGCGGCCCCCGAACAAGTTAAAACGACAATGTAGGGCTGTTATATAAAAATTGCATTCTTGTTAAATAAAACAAAAACTGACAAAAAAATTCTTGGAGAAATTTGCGTAATTCTGAAGTATACATTTTTTATTTTGTTAAAGAAAATTTGTTTTTGGCAGAAATTTAGGTTTGTAAAATGAAAGACTATTTTTTGAAAGACAAAGTGTTCGGAATTGAAAAATTAGGAAAACTGACGAAACGTTCGGTGGGTTGTGTGAGGTGAGGAGAAGCGAGCTGTACATAGAAAGTTTTCTCCAGGACTGAAAATTTCTTCCCATGGCCACGGTTTTTATTCATCGATCGAAACGCCGTTGCCTACATCAAGATTACATATTTCCATGCGTGCGATCCTGCCCCGTTCGACGTCAGCTATAGCTCCTCTTATATAAATAGAGGAATCTCCGGCAGCATGGAAGTATTACGGAACCCTAAAAAGCTTAGAGGATAGAATTATTTACGCCAAAACCGAAAAACTTAGGACCACCGATCCGCGGGAGCGTTACGTAATACGTGCATACTCCCGGTCTCCCCACACAAGCGCTTTTCCTTGAAAATTGCAACCTGCATTTCCTAAAATCTTTGCAATATTAAAATAAACAACATAACAATCAAAGTTAAGTGAAAACTCTATAAGTGGAACTAAAAAGTGAACGACACTTTTACTGCTTTGCAGAACACAATAAATCGGAAGAACAGTAGATCAAAAGAAGAGCGTAAATCAAAAAAATCCTGGTGCATCTATTGAACCCATTATAATTAGTAAAAATGAAAGAAAATTATATGGGAGCTGTACTATCGTTGGGTAATCAAAAAATAATAGATGTATAGCATAAATATTACATAGTTTGCCTATACATAGTGCTCAAACGATATGCTATAATCAGATTTAATAGAAATTAATAACTACACCGGACCCTCGCTATAAGGGATCTCCATATATGATAACTCTCTCTGTAGGAGATCCTGAAGGACCGCATGTCATACATTGTTATAAACAAAAGTGCTCTCTCTCTCTATAGGAGAATTTCCTTGAAAAGGACTTTGATTGATTTGTAGCGTTCTCTTATAGCGGGAGTTCAGTGTAATCAAATTTATTAATAAAAGTAACTTAATTCTTTTAATAAACAATAATTAAAATAGATGTGAAAGAATGGGCGGCCGCCGTCTTGATATATTTCTGCGTGGGTTCGGGCCTGGATGGTCTTATAAACCCAGGTAACATCAAATACGATAGTCATAATCATATGAGTTTAAATAAATATGATACAATATCAATAGTATTGTTATTAACAGAAGAAACCCAGGGTATGCGAATCGCAATGTATGCGATTGGAGTGGTATTCGCAATAATTATAGCCGTGGCAGCTCATTTGGCCAAACGTTCAGGTCTAAACTCATGTTCCAAAAATTATTTCTAACTGCAGTTCTAATACTATTTGTTAAGCTTTATTGCATTATTTTCATAACCCTAATTCATAATTATGTATGATCAAGTTGTTGAATGAAGAATATCATTCCACCACGGATTTGTTTATTTATTTTGTATTTATATTGTATTTATTTTGTATTTTTATTGTATTTATATTGTATTTATATTGTATTTATATTGTATTTATATTGTATTTATATTGTATTTATTTTGTATTAATTTTGTATTTATTTTGTATTTATATTGTATTTATTTTGTATTTATTTCGTATTTGTTAACCTATTCATTTGTATTTTCCTTTATTTATTTTGTATTTGTCTGACTTGTATTTTTCTATATGTAACGTCTCCCTCATTCAACCCTTTTATTCATCCAATCATCAATTATTATCTTAGTTAAGATCTTACATGAAACCTAATTATAAGCTGAATTTTCCAATTTAACAGGTGTGTCGTCAAGTATGCAAGGGAAAAAAGACGGAAAATTACGAAGTCCGCAGTGACCACCCATGTACATACTGAACATTATGGAGTAAACCCGAAATTTATTTGTTGGCTTATAAGCCGTTTGTCCCTAATTATTAATTCATTACATTGTTAATTATTTCTGTTAATTGAATATTTGTTGATGTACTGATCAACAAACGTATAGTATAAAGTTGCTATTATTTTCCAAAACTTAAGGATACATATTCATATTGTATTGATGTAAATGGCTTATACGAGATTTAAGTGAATGAGATTTGAATATTAATAATAAATATAATTTATTAAAACGAAGTTACACCTGGATCTGGCACCAGCTAAATATTGTTGTGTCATATAACTTATAGCAAATCTAAGCTGACCATTTACAAATTTGTAAAATAAAGTACACTCCGTTGTGAAATTCGACCATTAAATACCTATACATGTGAATTACATATGTGTGTAGCCCTTCCGAAACCAAGCCCATTTCTGCCTGTTTTTTCTAGTTTTTAGGGGCGGCGTAGACGTAAAGATGGGGGACGTACTATTTTATATAGTACAGTACTGTTTTTCAGCCCTGTGTACTATGTGATTTTATGTGTCCTATGTTGTACTTTTTTTGGGGTCACTGTACTATATGTACTATTTTAGCGAAGGAAGCTTATTATGGGCAATGGGCATCAATTCTATAATTTTCCCGTAAAATTGATAACCTTTTATAATGTTAAGCTATTTTGCAATCAAATGATTTCATTGCGTTCAACATCGCAATAAACTAATTAAAAATTCTTTCCCAAACCATACAATACAATATCTACTTGAATTTTTTTTCGGTTTTTTCCCTGATAATTTACATGTGCGCATTATAATAATTTAATTTGTAATAATAGATAACTTCAAATGTTCGAATATAGAACTTATTAAATTATCAAATACGGAAACCTCTATTTATCTACAGATCAAAAACGTATAATTTTATAAGGCCGAGAATTTTTGAAAAAGGGAAAGTTTTAAAACGGTGTGCTAGATTCTTCTCACCGTAAATATTAACCCCAAACTATTGTATGTACATTTCAAAACTGGAAATATATAAAATTATTTGCAAAATCCAAAATATTAACACCAGATTAGCCATATTTTGGCACTTTTCGAATCTCATTAACAGATTTTTGTCCTCCCTGTGGGTGTAATTTAAAAGTTCGAAATAAAAATAAAATAATAATAAAAGTAATTCCTTGCAAATTAGTACTCGACAAGCAAATTGTCACTGCACTTGAAACATGCACGAATTTTAGTTTGTGAACAAATTATGCATTTCATATTGCAGAGACAAGAGATCGATCAAAAATAGAGCTGGGTTATAATTTATAATGTCTGTAACTGTCCTTGGGTAAATGTTGATGAATTATATAAAAACGTGCATATATTTGAGATTGAATTCTTTGTTTTAAAAGCAAATGTATTAGAAGCACTGTTTATCTTCTATTATTATATGTACAGTAGTCGAAATTTAAACTTGTAACAATGTGTGCCCTCTTACTGCGTAAAAACGTAAATTGCAAAATTTGCAAAGTTAAAAATCGAAATTACAAAATTTGCAAAGTTAAAAATCGAAATTACAAAATTGGGGGACAAAAATAGCTAAAAGGTCACGGCCTTACTTACATATATACATATGTTTAAATACATATATACATACGTATACATACGTATACGTACGCATACATATGTACCTACATTAAACATACTCCGTTTTACGTAAATGGGGCTGATTTTAAAAAAATGTACTATATTTGGCTGAAAAAAATATCCCAACTTTAAGGAAATGCAATGTATCAATCCACATATGCATCATTGGGAAATTATTGAAGGACAAAATGCAAATTAGCTATGTATCTGCGCAATAGAATATTGCCCCAGTGTAATATTGTCATACTTTTTTTCAAATTAAATAATTTTAATACAAGATTTAAAGGATGTGCACCTTAATTAATTAAAACTTAAAAACAACGCGGCACGACTTGGTTGGCAGAGGCTTATATGTATTTTTAGGTTCAGTTCCGTAGGAAAAGGGACCCAGTGATTCGCTGGATCGTGTCTGTCTGTCTGGATGTTTGTGGGTGCAGTACCTTTTGAAAGAATTGGCACACATACTTCAAAGTTGACACACGTGTAAACACAAGGTCAAGTAGATTCCTTATATTGAATTTCATGGTCATATAGTAGGTCAACAGGGTCAAAAGTCACGATCTAAATTGAAACGGAATTCAGCAAAAAATTTTGCCTGAATTGTGTGAATTGTTAAATATACAAAGATTTGAAATGAATACACACGTCTTTAGTAAGAAATTAATGCAATTATACTAAACGTTTTTTTGTTCGTACAAAGAAATTTCGTCTTTTATTACAAAATTAATATACATATTATTTATTGCAATCAAACATTTGCCATCGTCTACTGTACGATAATTAATAATAATTATATTCTAAGAAACTTGATAAATATTTAATACCTAATAATAATTAATCTTTATGTTCGTAATTTAAAATGGAGAGAAATTTTGAAAATTCATTGACTTATTGGTACGGATTTTAAAAAATTAATTTCCAACGTAATTTTCCTTTGATTTTTCCGATTTGAGAACGGGCGAAGTGTTTGCTATGAAAACAGAGAACAATTTGTAGTAATTTCCTATAATTATTCATAAAAAGTATAACAAAATAAATATAAATTGAAAAAAAATATGTGAAGGTAAATTACCCGAGGGCGGATCTAAAATGCTCCGGACGTGAGCGCGAAATTCTTCCGACAGTCCCGGCGCATCGGGTCCGCTGAGAATTTCGTAGTATTTATAATTTCCCACGCTAATGACCAAGTCTTGCTTCTTCGTCGCCTCGTTGTATTCCATCTGAGCCTGTCAAAAATTGCAAAAAATAATTATTAGAGAAATATATGATCCTACTTATATAGCATTTTGTTAATAAATATATGTTTTTAATTTTAAAATTAAATATGAAAATAGAAGTCAGAGTCAATAATTTAATTTATTTTAATAATTCATTATTTTTTATTGAAATAATTAATAATTAGTGCCTCAACAGTCAACTCTACCTGCGCTCCCACGATTTTCAAAATCCTCCTGGGCTTAATCTCCGGACCGAGAACTTTCTTCCATTTCGGGTAGATTTTCTGGCACAATCGGGCCCTCGCCCCGGATTTCACGGAAGTTCCGTCGGAAATCTTCAGTTCATACTGCACAATGTCGAAGACTTTCGGCGCCACTGGCGGTTTCTGGAAGAAATTCAAAAATATTACGCGCTTGGATTTAATAAATTTTCGAAATTAAATAAATAATTTTTTTTAATTAAACAAATAATTTTTTTTAATTAAACAAAAATTTTTTTTAATTAAACAAAAATTTTTTCTTTAAAACAAAAAATTTTTCTTTAAAACAAATAATTTTTTTTAATTAAACAAATAATTTTTTTAAATTAAACAAATATATTTTTTTTAAATTAAACAAATAATTTTTTTTAAATTAAACAAATAATGTTTTTAAATTAAACAAATAATTTTTTTAAAATTAAACAAATAATTTTTCAAAATTAAACAATTTTTTTTAATTAAACAAATTAATTTTTTTCAAATTAAACGAATAATTTTTTTAAATTTAATATTTTTTTAAATTAAATAAATAATATTAAATAAATAAATAATATTAAATTAAATAAATAATATTAAATTAAATAAATAATAATAAATTAAATAAATAATATTAAATTAAATAAATAATATTAAATTAAATAAACAATTTTTTTAATTAAATAAATGATAATAAATTAAATAAATATTTTTTAAAACTATTAAGTTATTAATAAAATTATTATAATTAAAAATTAAATTAATATTGTTTTTTTAATTTAATTGGTAAATAAATAATTTGTTTTGATTAAATGATTTTTTTTAAATTACGGTATTTTTTAAAAATCAAATCAGTATCCTTTTTAAATTACATTATTTTTTTTAAGTTTCATAAACATTTTAATGTAATACAAAATACATTAAAATAAACTTACATACTCTCATAATTTGACGGACGAGAACCTGAACTTGAACAGACCGAATGATTTTATCTGTCCCCCCAACCACTTGCGTTTCCAGAGATTCCAAAGTGGAAATATTATCTTCCAATTTTATTGGCTTCTTTTCGGAAAGATCTCCCGCTCCACTCATATTCTCCCACAATTATTTTTAATTTGTAATTAAATGAAGTTGAATGATTAAATTTAATATTAAGTATTTATTTGATTAACAATTCAAATAAATAAATATTCAGAAATACAAAAATGAGCTAAAATATTCCTCCTAGTTTCTTTTCCCATATAAAAATATTGTAATAATTATTACAAAAAGTTTATTTTTCTGAGAAACTCCACTAGTAATTAAGGGCGGGGGGAATTCCGCCCTCTTTTACAGTTGCGTCCCCTTTTTGGCGTTTTTCGTTGTATCGAGCCACCTTATTGGCTCTTATATTGGATATTACACTGCACGCCTCGTCAATGACGTCACCCATAGTTCTTATAGTAAAGTTATAGCATGGCGCACTCAACTCGTAATTTGGTGGAGGGAGCCTCAAAATTCATTTTACCCCGAATTTTCAATGGAGTGGTAACGTTTTTAGAACTTGTAAAACTATTTTTTATTTAGATTTTGTTTTTAATAATAATTTAAATAAAAAATCACCATGATTTTATTTTTGTTTCAAACAATTTAAAAAAAAATCATACAAACTCAAAAGCTTTCTTAATTTCAAAAAAAATTCATAAAAATTTTAAAAATATTTTATAATTTAAAACTTTTTTTGGAAATGTTCAAAAAATGTATTAAATTTAGAAAATCTTGAAATTTAAAAAAATTGAAATTTATAATAATATATATATAATATAAATATAAAATAAATGTTTTAAAATACTAATTTAACTAAAATAATTATTTAAAAAAAAATAAAACTGTGAAATATTAATTTAATAAAAGTCAAAATGAACAGCAACCAACATGAATTGACGTAAATCAACGGAAAATAACAGAACGGAAATTAAATTGTCACCATGCAGGAATTAATTCTGCCAAACAAACTGGAAATTCCAACAGCGCGGAAGAAGGGAAACGAGACGTGTGTTAATTATAATTCCGCGGAGCCGATAAGTTGAGCTGACAGGTGAGAAAAGTGGAAATGTCCTTTAATTATTGCGAATTGCAAATCCTCCAAATAATTATGAATTACTAATTACACATAAACACACCTTTGCATTTAAACTGCACACATGTGCATATATGTAAAATTAGGAATTTTCCACATGGAAATCTGTTAATTTGTTTAAAGGGAAATTTGCAAATTGTAATTACAAGGGAAGTTGAAGATGATGTCGGAATTTCATTAAATTGTGGGCAACATGAATTAACATTAGAGATCTGATTATCTGTGCTGTTTTCCAGTAATTTCGTATAAAAGTCCGGAAATTTCCCCAAGAGAACCGCAATCTATTTTGTTTTGTTGCAAGACTCAGTTGGTCTTTATCCCTTCTGTTAATTATATTCTCTCTTCGGATTTTCGACGGATTTTCGGGTAAAATTTCATTGATTTATTTCTATAAAATATTTTGACGGAATTGGAAATAGTTATATTTAATTATTTACAAAAGAAATATTAAAATTTTTAATTATTTAAATCAGAATAAGAAATTTATTTTACAGGAATATTGATTGGATTTATTTTAATAAATAACTGAGAAACTAATTCTGAATATTTTATAAATTTCAAAACTGTTTTTATTTAACCAATTTTTACAGATTTAAAAAATGAGCGGAAGACGAACTTTGTGCATCCTGGCCATCGCGGTAACTTTAAATACGATTCTGTCCACTGCGCGGGCGGAAGGGAATTCGGTGACGATGGCTGAAGGGGCAGTTGGCTGGGCCGCGCATCAACAAGTCAAGCGAAATGTTCCGTTTCAACTCTGCGGGGGTCGATTGGTGGAAATGGTCAAGAGCGTCTGTCGTGGACAACTTTTCTCGGGCTACAAGCGGCGATCGGACCCTTCTCTTCTAGGTAAGTTATCACAATTTTTACAAAATTTTCATTAAAAAATAAAAAAAACTTTTATGGTAAATTGTGGTAATTTTTGGCAAATTCTACATTTTGGTAATCTTTGGTAAATTCTACATTTTGGTCATCTCATTTTTGGTAAACGGTAAATTGTGGTAATTTGGTAAAGTCGGTATTTTGGTTATTTTTTAAATATTAATTGTGGTAATTTTTGGTGAATTCTTTATTTTGGTTTTTTTTTGGTAAATTGTGTTAATTTTTGGTGAATTCTTTATTTTGGTTATTTTTGGTAAATTGTGGTAATTCTTGGTAAATCCATATTTTGGTATTTTTAAGTAAATTCTACATTTTGATAATTTTGAATAATTGGTAAATTGTGGTAATATTTGGTAAAGTCTTTATTTTGGTTATTTTTGGTGAATATTAATTGTGGTAATTTTTGGTGAATTCTTTATTTTGGTTATTTTTCTTAAATTGTGGTAATTCTTGGTAAATTCTATATTTTGGTATTTTTAAGTAAATTCTACATTTTGATAATTTTGAGTAATTGGTAAATTGTAGTAATTTTTAGTAAATTCTATATTTTCGTGATTTTTGGTGAACGGTAAATTGTGGTAATTTTTATTAAAAATTCTATATTTTGTTTATTTTTGGTCAATAGTAAATTGTGGTAATTTTTGGTCAATAGTAAATTGTGGTAATTTTTGGTCAATAGTAAATTGTGGTAATTTTTGGTAAATTCTATATTTTGGTAATTTTTGGTAAATGATAAATTGTGGTAATTTTTGGTAAATGATAAATTGTGGTAATTTTTGGTAAATTCTATATTTTGGTTATTTTTGGTAAATTTTACAATTTGGTAATTGTCACATAAATGGTAAATTGTGGTAATTGTTGTTAAATGGTAAATTGTGGTAATTTTTATAAATAGTAAATCGTGGGAATTTTGGTAAATGGTAAATTTTGATTTTCTTACCCCTTCAGGCGTATTTACCGAAGACATGTTGGTGGACCCAATCAGCATCGGGGAACTCGCGCCGTCCGACGTCGCGCATTTTGGTCTCTTGGAAGCAGACTCCGTGGACGGCCCGTTGAACGACGTCGAATTACTTTGGCCGAGCAGCCCGAAGGCGCTGGCTTTTAAGATCATGGCCGAGTCCAAGGCGCACCAGCGCTTCCGCCGCAACATCAGCGACGAGTGCTGCAAGAAGGCTTGCTCCATCAATGAAATGGCCAAGTACTGCGGAAAATAGAAAATGACCCGACATATATCAGTCCTCCCATATAATGATTGTAATTATGTATTTTCGCCCTATTTTTTCCTTAGTCCCAAATATATAAAAAAAGCGCATGTTTTAGCATTCCAGAATGCGCGCTTATTAAAAAAACACCCTCCACCCCCTGTAATCGCTAATGTTAGAAGATGCAATTATTTATTTTAATAATTGCGATCCCTACCCTACTGAAAATCCTGTAAATTGTACATAACTCAAAGTCTGTCTTCAAAACTCTTATTGCTCCTTCGTCCCGAGATTCTGTCTATAGATAATTATGTAATTATGGCTATCATTCCATAATTATTCCTCTGCTAAGAGATTCCAATTATGTCATTTGTAGTCTGTACCATTTTATGGGGCTGGAAAATTAAAAGTAAAATGTAAAATATTGTTGCTGAGATCATTGTAATTTTAATTTGCACACATTTTTGTAATTTTAACGTTTTGTAATATAACTCATTTGATTTTGTCGTTAATTATTTTGGGTTTGTCATTATTCTGTTTTTTTTATTCTGAATCTTTATAATTATTTTTTAATTTTTGCCACAATTTGTAAGTATTTTGTTAGAATTTTGGCTATAAAATTCAAATTTATTTCGATAAAATTTTTACATATATTTCTTGAAATTTTGACTATGATTTGTAACTATTTTGGCTAGAATTTTGTCAAGAATTTGTATTTATTTTGTTGGAATTCTATTTAGAATTTGTATTTATTTTATTGGAATTCTATTTAGAATTTGTATTTATTTTGTTGGAGTTCTATTTAGAATTTGTATCTATTTTCCTAGAATTTGTAATTATTTTGGCTAGAATTTTATCTAAAATTTCTAATTATTTGGGCTTGAATTTTATGTAAAATTTGTATTTATTTTCTTAGAATTTTATCTAGAAGTTGTATTTATTTTGTTAAAATTTTCAATATTTTTTTGTCCGAATTCTCGCTAAAAGTAACTGTTTAGTAAGGATTTTTCTTATAATTTGTTAGGATTTTCATTGGAATTTGTTAAAAATTTTCCTTTCAATTTGTTAAAATCTTCCATAGCATTTGCTAAAATTTTGGTAGAATATCTTAGAATATTTCTTTGAGTTTATAATAAGTTTTCTTAGGATTAGTAATTATTGGGATTACAATTTATAATTTTTGTTAAAATTTCGGCTAAAATTTCTAATTATTTTCGTTAGAACAAGATAACATTTTCGTCACAATTTGTAAAAATGTTGGCTGGAATTTGTAAATATGTAATACGAGTAGATCTCAGCGCGCTTCGCGCGCTTTCGATCTACTCGTCGGCGACTCCGGGTCCCCCACCACC